>CAIGQQ010033860.1:2332803-2367330 GCA_903798035.1 Danio albolineatus
TTTTACAGAGCGGATACCCTTCCAGCCACAACCCAGTCCTGCACTGTAAAAAATCCTGGTTGCCTTAAATAATTAAGCTGAATTAAATTAACCCTATGAGTCCATTGAACTTATAATATGTTAAACTAACTTAAAACAACTTGTGTAACTCATAAAATTAAGTTAGAACATAAATAACTTAGTTCAATAAGTTACAATGACCTAAAAACATATGCTGTCAGCACTGACTGATCCTATAATTTTTTTTACAAACAAACACACACACTCTCACTTTCACACACTACAGGCAATTTATTCACCTGTACCGCATGTGTTTGGACTTGTGGGGGAAACCGGAGCACCATAAACCCACGCTAAACGAGAGGAACATGCAAACTCCACACAGAAATGCCAACTTGCCGTGCCAGGACCCGAACCAGCTACCTTCTTGCTGTGAGGCGACAGTGCTATCCACTGAGCCACTCATCATCAAATTTTATTAAACTAAAAAATATGTATTTGCAGAAATTGATTGTAGGTCATTAATATTAAATATTTCATGTTTTGAAACCCTTAGGTTTGGGAGTAATAAATATACATTTCTATATTTATGCAAACAGTTGAGGGCAAAATAATTAGCCTTCCTGTGAAATCTGAAATCCTAAGTGATGTTTAACTGCGCAAGAAAAAGTTTACAGTAATTCTTATTATATTTTATTGTCAATGTTTTTAGCACCGTAAGAAACTGTTTTAAATTGGCTACAGAATGAACTGCTGTTGTTCAGTAACTTGCTTAGTTAACCTTATTAGTTAATTGTTTAATTGACACTTTAAATTGAATGCTACAGTGGCTTGCAAAAAAGACTAGTAAAATATTATGGCAAGACAAAAGAAATGACTTGTTCCAAGTTCATTATTAAAATATTATGGTGAAAAATTAGTTGAAAAAAAAACTTGGGAAATATTTTTATTAAATGTTACATTTAAATTATTAAATAATATATTTTTAAAATATTTTAAACAAATTTTATTTCACTGGAGGGCTAATGTTTTCTTTTAACTGTATACGTTCAATTACATGTTCAATTTCATAAACATTATTTACGTAATTATATTTATATTTTCTAATATCTTAGTGTATACACATATAATTATTCATGGAATATCTGGAACTATAAAACTGTCAATATACACTATAAAATGTTTTTGTAAATGAGCAGTTTTTCCTATTTTGTGATTCATGTTTTTATTTTTCCCTTTTTATTTATGCTTTTGAATTGCATTATGGGACCTTGATGGTCTTTCCGACAACTTTTAACCTTGAAAAGTTTTTAAAAATGTGACTTTTTTATGAACATTTTTAATAGTTTTAAGAGATATATTGTCTGGGTTAAGGTTGTATCCGCTTGTTTAGTGTGACGTTACACAAATAAGCTTCCGGGTCCAAGCGCTCTATCAAACTGTATAGAGAGACTCATCAAATGGTAATAATAAATGTTTACAAAGCGATATATTACTTTCAAAAATCACGATTGCAATATTCATGCCTATATCAGATGGCAAGAAAGTGATACATTTTTTATAATTTTGTATTTTTATATATTTGTGATGCAGCAAGTCCAGAGACTGATCTGTACACTATGATTTTATTTAAAATTCATTTTAATGTGTGATATGACTAAAAAGAGGTCATAAACGAATATTTTCTCAATTCAAGCGAGTAGTGGCTTGGACCTGGAAACAGTATTCAATATGTCACCGATACGTCACGACTTAACAAGCGGATACTATGGTACACAAACCTTGTAATAAGCTGCCAGTACATTTTCTGTTACAGATTTATTTCTCTAAATAATTTTTTTATACATTATATTATTTCAAACTACTAAAATATAAATAAAAAGTCACTTGAATTGAACTTTCAACATCAAAAGTCAACAGAACACAGATCATGATCCCATAATGCAAATTCAGATTTGCAAAAACAGTCACTAAATCGCTAAATGAAATTAGTTTAATTAATTTTTAAAAAGTTACTTTGACTCAATGAAAAAGAGTTATGGTAACTCAAAAACTGATTATATTAAGCAGAACTCTAATCCAATGAGTTATGAAGGAATTAATTATATTTTTTTGTGTTAACTTTATTACAAGAAGGAATACAAAACCATTTGAGTAGCTATAGCTGTTTGGACTAAATTTAAGTTAATTGAACTAATATGATAACCGAACTTAAATGTTACTAATACTCTTACACAAATGATGTACATGTATGTGACACAACATATAAGCTTACAGTACCCAAACTATTTTGTTTTAAAACTTATGGTCTGCTGCAATCGGTTTCCTCAAACAGTTGAGTTAACTTATCGGTTTTACAGTGTATAAATAAACAGAAAACACGCAAACTGTTAGTTAACAGATATTTTTACAGTGTATGATGACGCATGTAATGGAAGAACTGTTTTTTTACTCTTTTCTTTAAAACCTGCACCAGTATTCAGTTCCAGCACTTTTATACATTCAGACTGATATCCGATTTATATTTCAGATTTATGTACATAATGCCGAATCAAAATTAATCCATGCCTTCTATAAATAAGCCGAGCTAGCCCCATTCTCTCTCTCCCAATATCAAATGTGTATAATCCACTCTCCTGATGTTATCCTATCACATTCATCAGCTGATGATCTTCATTTCTGCCCATATCTAAAAGTCCACCGGTGCCAGCTGCTTTCTGTTGCTCTGCCAAAGAACTCAGGCCACGCTCGGACAGAGATGCTTGAATTTATCAGTTTTGTGCATCCTCTAGTGTGCAGTTATCAACATAAAGTGCAAAAAAATGGATTGTTAGCCTTTTAAAGAAATGAAAGTGGATTGCTGCTATAAACGCATATGCTCAATTAATTCTAGTTCATTTGAAGGCGCTGATGATGAGGGTGGTTGTGGGCTATATTCAATTTTGGGTCATGCATCTAGAGGTTTTCTAATCCCTGACTGTGCTGTTGACCCGCCGAGGAGCTTTTTACAAGATTAGCAGTTCAAAGAGAGAAAATGTTCAGAGCAGAAGTCTAGAAAACTACTTCGGGCATCCTGTAAATACAGTAAAACTTAATGCTGGACTATAGTAGGCAATATGTACTGTATTTAGGCCTGTCACGATATCTATTTTTGTTGTACGATATATTGCACTAAAACATATTACGATAAACTATATTATTGTCATTTTAGGACCATTTTATGCCACTCTTTATATAATGCCAGAATGAAAGTATAATATCATCACAAGTACACTCTTCCAAAGAGCACATAATATTTTATTCTTAAGAATATTTCATTTAATTACATTCTTTCTTTTATTTTTCAACTTAATAATCAGGCATTGGAATCACAGTGTGAAAACGCATATCCTAAATTAATAATAATAAATGTTAACAAAAAAAGTGCAAGGTAAAAAGTAACAGAGGCTGCAATATCTGCTGCCAGATCTATTTTCTGTTGTCAGACACCCACATGAAAATATACTATAGTATTAATACTAAATACTATTGTTTTTTAACCATACTGACACTGACAGCTCTAATAGAGATTGAGATGTTGCACAATTAGCTAAAATGTTGCTAGAATTGTTTATGATGTATGGGCGATATATGTGGTATAACCAAAAATGATTGAGGTCATGTCTATTGTGTGATACATCGATATTTTGATTATCGTGACATGCCTAACTGTATTATATAATGTAAAAGCTTTCAAATTATATTGATATAATATTGTAACAGGCGCCACGGTGGCCTAGTGGTTAGCACGTTCGCCTCACAGCAAGAAGGTCGCTGGTTTGATCCCTGGCTGGGCCAGTTGGCATTTCTGTGTGGAGTTTGCATGTTCTCCCCGTGGTTGCGTGGGTTTCCTCCAGGTGCTCCGGTTTCCCCCACAGTCCAAAGACATGCGGTACAGGTGAATTGGGTAAGCTAAATTGTCCGTAGTGTATGTGTGTGAATGAGAATGTATGGATGTGTTTCCCAGAGATGGGTTGCGGCTGGAAGGGCATCCGCTGCGTAAAACAAATGCTGGATAAGTTGGCGGTTCATTCCGCTGTGGCGACCCTGGATTAATAAAGGGACTAAGCCGAAAAGAAAATGAATGAATGAATGAATGAATGAATAATATTGTAACATCCTGTAAACTCATAAGGCAGTCTGATCAACTAGTTTTCATTAAAATGAGTGTGTAAAATACGTAAAAATACTACCTGTAGGCCTATACTCATGTCAATATATAACAGAGCATGTGATCAAATCCAATTTTATATCCTTTTAAAATGATTAAAACGCTTTCAAACAAGTAATGAAATGCTGTAGCTTGAAAGGCAGTAGCAAACTGCACAACATCGGAAGAATCCGACATTGCGATATTTTGTTTTTCTGCGATATGTATTGCGAATGCAATTTTTCAAGATGACTTATAACACTATTTGGAAAGTATCCAATATTTTACATTGACTGTGGTGATTTTGCAGTGGAGTGAATCTGCATAAAAAATAATAAACAAATTACAAGCATAAATTAAATGAGTTAAAAGGTACAAATTAAATAAACAGTGCTTCATAGGAGAGTCAAACAGTACTGAAGTACAAAAATGAAAAATCAAATGTAAACGAACACTTTATACAGTAGTCAACATTTGAAGTGGATCAAACCTCTTATCAAAGTTGTCCTAAAACTTTTCAACAACATCCCTTCTTGTCTAAAGGCAATTTCTAAAAACCTTTTTTGATCTGTCTCAAATGTTGACAACTATAGTCTTCATTATAGAAATGATTTAATATAATTCATCTTTGTTAATTGTTAGCTAACAAATTTTATAATTTAGTGAATTCGGTTGAAATCATATATATTCATAGACCTTTAAAAATGGTTCACTCTTTGGTTAAACTTTGTTCTGAACTATGTCTCTGGTTAATTAGAAATTCAACTCCACATTACATATCCTGCAATGTGACTATTGCACATCGCAATACCGATGCTGAAACGGTATATTGTGCAGCCCTACTAGCAAAGTAGCCTACTAAAGTTTTAAACTGACAACTAATTAGTATTTCGGGGCCATGCTGTAACACTTTTAATGTCTCATACGTTCATTAAATTATTATTCTTCTAAATATGCCTGGACAAAAAGTTTTGGTATTAAACCAAATGACATTTTAGTGGGTGACTTTTAGAAATCACTGAAAAAATATATTAATAACATATTTTTGCTCAGAAACACATATAACAGAATACATTATAATGTTCAGGAAGTATGTAAACTGTTTTAAAATATTTTTATAATATAAAACAGTTCTAATATATCGAATATTATTAGTTTTGATGCTTGACACCTCTTTTTCGTTTTAGACTAGCATTGCTAGGATATAAATATGTTACTCCACTTATGGTCCAGGCCTGTAGCAAGGGGGTTCAGGTAGTTCGAAAGACCCACCCCCTCACAAACAAAGGTCCAGAATTTGTTCCATACATGAGCTCATTTGTTCAATTTTGATTGCTGTTCCATCATAAATTGTGAAACTAACCCATCAAAGAAAGCTTTAAGACCAAACAGAAACCTATGTTGGCTGTCGCGACTTCAGCTAATCAGTTTTGGCCAACGCAAACAATTACTTTTCATGAGTCCATCATCTGTGCAAGAAAACATACAACCTGATGAAAGTAAAGCCATCTTTCACTACTGACCTACTGTATTGTTTTTAAATAGAGAAAACATTTTACAAGTAACTTTTAATCTAAATCTTGGACCTTATTTGTGAAACAAAAAATTATCAATAAAAAGGTGTTTCATTTTAGGGGGGTTCAGTTCCTTATAAGGTAAAAAAAACAATTGATATATATTTATAAGTAGTAAGTATCCCACTGTATTACATAGACAGAAACAGTGTTTAATATTGGTAGTTCATTTTGAAATAAAAATAGCGAAATGTTTGTTAAGAGTTGCATTTTTCACTAGGAAACAGCTCTGCTGATGAAGAGAACGCTGAGAAGACCCGACTGCTCCTCCGTGACATTGGGATACAGGTGATACAAGGTTTTCTATATCACAAAACTGCAGATAAGCAGATATTATAACTATTTATCAATAAACACACACCTCGTTCTCTCGCTGTCCACGGCTGTTGTTTGCTGATCAAATGAAAAACAAAAGACGGGAAGGAGCCGGATTCTGCCACCGTTTTCACGTCAAATTTAAAGAGGACTGAGGCGACAATTTAGGCCAAATAACAATTCTATTTTTGTACCCCTTCCTCTTGGCCATTACAACCAAGGGTTAAGGGGAAGCGCTTCAAAACTTATCCCTAAGGATTGGGACAGCACCTGCACACGTCATCATATGTCATCGCGATCTCTTGCTTCATACGAGATCAGACGATCACGACTGCTGTAGTTATTCCAGTTGTGTTATTTTTTGGTGTTTATCTTCAGGAAATCACTGAAGGCGTATATTATGTTATCATAACAATCTAATGTGGCAATTAGATCGTAACTGTACTGTGTATTTACACAGTGGCCATATTTATCTATGTAAACACACGAAAACAACATTAACATTATAGCAGACACTGTAAAAAGCTCATTCCCAGACACTAGACATTACTGACAGGGTATTCGAGTGTCATCGTGTGTCAGAATGTTGTGGGACTGCTGTACATGAGTTATGATTATGGATTATAGATTGGGGGGGGGGTTTGTGGGGTTTTTTAAAGCATGACGGTAAAACACGAACGCAGTTATGAATATATTAAAACGTGTTTGTTTGTCGTAAAAATTCGTAATAATGACAAAAAAATACTAATTTGTGGATCTCCTTACTTCCGGGTTCAGCTATTCTGCTGCTTGCCCTATACCCCTTGCCCTTAGCCCTACGCCTTCAAGCTAAAGAGAATTGGGACACCACTACCCTTTTACATGAACACGCAAAACAAGGAGTAGGGTTAAGGGGAAGGGCTAAGGGGAAGAATTGGGATTGGGCCTTAGTGTACAGTTTATGAGCTAATCGCAAAAGTTTTAGGGGGGTTGAGTAGAAATATAGGGGGGCTATAGCAATGCCCATGCTAATCAGGCTATTGTTATCCAAAACTTTTCAATTTAACTTTTTGTAAAAGAAAAAAAATCTAGAAAAAGTGTGAAGCTCTACATTATTATTGTTTATTTATTTGTTTATTCAAATGGACAAATTCTAACTAAGGAAAGTTGAATGTGCAGGCCAGACTGTCATTTGCCTAATAAATGAAAATAAGCTACAGTTTTTAATTAAAAAATGTAACGAATACCATTTTTTTCTTAATAATAAACCATGTAATGAATTTGTATTTTAAAATATGTATTTTTCTAAATGTTTAAGGAAATATTTTGGTACATCAAAAAGTTTGTTTCTGATGATCACCCAACAAGCGATTTAAACCAAAAAAAAAGTGTCATAATGTCATAACTGCAGTATTTAAACCTCATAATTAAATCGAAAATGGTCTGTTTTCTGTGGTCATGTAAATATCAAACTATTGTACAATACCTGAAGAGATTCATTCTTGAAGCTTCTCGCATTTTCCTTCAACTCTGCAAAGTAACATGAATGAAGCTCCAGGTTATTGTGAACCTGCACAAGAGACCGACTGACGTCTTCTCCATGTACATGGACAAAATATAAGCAAAATTACGTCTGTATATCATTAAACCTCTTCGTTAAGTTGTCGAAAACGGCGTTTAAACCGGTTTACTGTGTCTTTAAATTGCGCGCGTGCTCCCTCCATAGGAAGTGGCGTCAGAGGAAAACCGTCTGCATACGCGGAAGTGTCAGCCTCCGTGTGTTTTATGCGATGTGCTGTGCGTGATTGAGAATATATCGCTTTGCCTGTGATGTCGGTGCTCTACATGGAGAAATTAAGCCGTGTTTTCGAGCGTTATCAGGAGTATGTGAGGACGAGCCCGGCAGCTGCGTCTCATCTGGAGAGCACAGTGCGTGCGCTCAGTTACCTGATCGCAGGTGAGAGAGAGAGAAGCTGATGTCTGACAAAGTGAAAGTAAACATTCATGTGCAAGGCTAAAGTTAGATGTATGTTTATTCAGTTATTGTGGAATATTTGCAATTTTCCATGCTATGTTGATATCTCTAGTATTTGGGTATTATCAAGTTAATCAAATTGGTCCGAGAAGTTGTGTCTTTTATAAAAATGTAACTCTGTGTGTGCAAATGGGTAATGTTGCCTTGTTAAAATAACATTAAACGGATAGTTCATCCAGAAATGACGGTTCACTAACTATTTACTGACCCTCAAGCGGTTCCAAAACGTTTATGACTTACTTTCATCTATTAAACGCTAAAGAAGGTATTTTGAAGAATGCTTGAAACCGGTAACCATTGACTTCCATAGTAGGAAAAACATATACTAGGCCTGTCATGATATCTAATTTTCGTTGTACGATATATTGCACCAAAATGTACAGCGATAAACGATATTATTGTCATTTTAAGACCATTTTAAGCCGCTCATTATATAATGCCAGAAGGACAATATAATGTCATCACAATGCAAGTACGCTCTTCCATAGAACACATCATATTTTTAATTATAATTTAATTATAGTCATTTTAACAATTTAATACTAGGCATTGGAATTAGAATGTGAAAATGCATATCTTAAACTAATAAGTGATAATAAACGTTAACAAAAAAAATGCAAGGTAAAAAGTAACAGGTTGCGATATCTGCTACCAAATCTATTTTCAGTTGTCGGGTACCCACATGAAAATATACTTTAGTAATTTATGGTAAATACTGCAGTGTTTTTTTTATCCATACTGACACCTCCAATAGAGAAAGAGAAATTCAGCAATAATTGTTTTTTTACATATGGACGTCACAAAAAAACATTGAGGTCTTGTCCATGTATTGTGCGATAAGTCGATATATTGATTATTGTGACAGGCCTAACAAATACTATTGAAGTCAATGGTTACTGGTTGTCATCATTCTTTAAAATATATAATTTTGTGTTTAACATATGAAAGAAAGTCAAGGAGTTTTTTAGAGAGTAAATTATAACAGAATTTTAAGTTTTGGATGAATTATTCCTTTACTTAAAGAAAGGTCTTGTTTAAATATGTTTATCATGCTGCTGTGTCACTGTTTGACTTGTTATATTACCTTCCTCTATACTTTATAAATATACTTTATTAGCCAAACCTTTGGAAACACCTTCTCATTTTAATGTAAGCGATGTGTTCTGCATTTTAGAGTAGAAGTCTTCAAAACTGTGGACAGTGAGGTGCCGTTATTCTAACTGTTCAGGCACTGAATATTCAAGGAAAATTATGAATAACATTAAATGCACAAGACAAGTCTTTGCAGATATTTTATGAACTTGTTCAATATACTGGAATTAAAGGAAAATATAATTAGGTAAACACGATGAACTTGGAATATTGAAAGAAAACATTATTTCAGGGTTCATACGGTCATGAAAAACCTGGAAAAGTCATGGAATTTTAACATGGCATTTTCCAGGCATGGAAAAGCTTTGGATGAACTGAAAAACCCACAAAGTTTTAGAAAAGTCATGGAAATTAGTTGAACAAATATCTGTATACTGAAATATAGGTTAGTTGTGTTTACATCTATTCTGTCCATGGCTGAACACATGCTCTCACATTATTAGTTCTGTGTGAACATTATCTGAATTTTTTACATAGATATAAATATTAATTTAAACTAAATGTTGCATGTTTTATGATATGCTGTAATAACTGTGGTGGACCTCAAAATCATGTGGATTTGAATCCTATTTTAATGTCAGGGAGTAAAAAAGATACTTGTTGGGTTTCTATTACTCCAATATGACTGTGGACAAGCTATACCAACACACAGTTCTCTCCAAACAGCTTCCAAAAGTTGATTTTAAACCCTAGGTGGCCTTTAAAACAAGAAAAAACACATCTCAGTTCAGCAATATTCGATTCTGAACATCCAGTTAATAAACATTCTTATGATGTCACATTTGATCTGTAATTCGAATTTAACTGAACATTGTACACAAGACAATACTGGGATATAAGAGCTACAGCGGGGAAAATAAATATACATCACCATTTTTCTCCGAAAATATTTCTAAAGGTGCCATTGACTTGAAATTTCAACCAGATGTCGATAGCAACCAAAGAAATTCATATCTAATTAGTTTACAAATGAAGTGATAAAATGAAATGACACATGAAAAATTTATGAACACATAAAGAAAGGGAGGTGCAGAAAAGCATGGAAAGCCCAGACAGCTGCTGAAATCTCTAGTTCTTTAGCACCCTCTGCCCTTCGTCATTGTAAAGTAATATTAACTGCTTCAGTGCAACATCTACATTAGCAGGATGTTAAAGATGAAACCAGGGTGGACATTTCAGCAAGACAATGATCCAAAACACAGCCAAGGAAACTCTCAAATGCTTTCAGAGAAAGAAAATCAAGCTGTGGAATGGCCCAGCCAATCACCTGACTTGAATCTAATAGAGAATACAAAATAAAGACCAGATTTGATAGACGAGACCCACAGAACCATCAAGATTTTTACACTCTGTTGAAAAAAATTGCACCTGAGCTAATGCATGTGACTTCATTCTCCATATAAGAGGTGTCTTTTAGATTCAGGTTTTTACCAAAATCTGATTCTCTTCAATGTTAACACTTTTAAAAATATTATTCCCAGGAAAAAACATGACATGTTTAATACTTTTCCCCCACTGTATATCGCCTAGCCCTAATCTGTTACTTTATATTACTAATACAGTAACTTTGAAATACCTTTACCATTTTGATTATGTGTACATATGAATGTTCTCATTACAGGCCGCTTCTCAGACTCTCATGAAATCTCAGAACTGGGTAGGATTCACTGTTTTCTATTTGTTTTATCTGAGAGCATGTCCTTCTTTGAACTCTTTTCAATTTGTAATTCTCACTTTTGATTCGCAGTCTACTCGGCGTCTAACCTGCTAGTGCTGCTAAATGATGGTATCTTGAGGAAGAATCTGTCTCGGACATTGCCTATGGTAATGGATTTCCCTTTAAATGAATATATATTACTTTGAATGTTTTGTTCTCTGAGGTAGTTCTACAGTCTTTTTGTCTTATCATCCACCTCCTCGCTTATTTGGAAAGCAAACTTCCAGTCGTTCGAATGAAAATGCTTCCTTTTAAATGCTCCTTTTGATTTAGAGAGCACTTTTGAGTTCTGACGAATGCCTTATGTTTTCACAGTACATCTTTTATCTGTCAAAAACCCATTGATCTCTCATAAAATAGCCATTCTAAGATAGTTTCTCCTTGCTTAATCATCACACTTGCATAAGGGACCGGTATGTGCATGTGCTGTCGGCTTGGCAACCACCATAAAGTTATATATGAAATGAATGAGAGTTTTTTTTTCTATTGTCAAACTTTAGCACAGTCTGTTCTGCTTCAAGAGAGAGGATTCAAAGTTGTGGCAGGCTTTATGCTTTCAAAATCACATTTTTTGACTCCACATTGTTAAAGAATATATTTCCCAAGTCTTTTGCCCCAACTCTGCCGCTGTTCAGTAATAGACTTGTTGATATACACCGCTTCGCCCCGCTGATGACAGCCTCAAAATGACTAAAATGGGCAGCCTGTAAAAAAAAAATACAAAATTTGACCCTTTCAAACAAACACACTCATCTTTTGGAGAAAGCACAGCCTACAAACATCCTTCATAGTTTTTTCTTTGTTTGTTCTTGCGAGATATATTTATCTTTGTAGGTTCCATTGCCAGCACACAATAATAAACACATTTACAGACAAAGGGCTATTTCAGAGTTGCTCAGCTGGGATAGGCTGGAGGAGCTTGTTTTTACAGCCATGGGCATCCAAGCTTTGGCTTTAACAGACCTCTTTAGAAGCACTTTGACTTTATTTTGACTTTGTGATAGTTCAGCTAGTCTCCAGTTGGATTAAATGGCAGAAAACCCAACCGTCATAGCATCTACATTAACGTCTACACCTACCGCAACACTAAACCCAACCATCATAGTTATTAACATTTACATTAACGTCTACACCTACCACAACCTTAAGCCCAACCATCATAGTTATTAACATGTACATTAACGTCTACACCTACAGCAACCCTAAACCTAACCATCATAGTTATTAACATCTACAATACTGTCTACACCTACCACAACCCTAAACCCAACCATAAGTGTCTACATTAACATCTACACCTACCACAACCCTAAACCCGACCATCCTAGTGTCTACATTAATGTCTACACCTACCACAACTTTAAATCCAACCATCATAGTTATTAACATCTACATAAATGTCTACACCTACCACAACCCTAAACCCAACCATCATAGTTATTAACAACGTCTACACCTATCACTAAATCACCTATCACTAAACCCTACAATCATAGTGTCTACATTAATGTAGACCTACCACAACCCTAAACCCAACCATCATATTGTCTACTTTAACGTCTACACCTACGATAACACTAAACCCAACCATCATTGTGTCTACATTAATGTCTACACCAACCACAACTTTAAATCCAACCATCATAGTGTCTACATTAACGTCTACACCTACCACAACCCTAAACCCAACCATCATAGTGTCTACATTAACGTCTACACCTACCACAACTCTAAACCCAACACTCGTCTTTTGGAGAAAGCACAGCCTACAAACATCTTTGATAGGTTTTTTTGTCTATTTTTGCGAGATATATTTATCTTTGTAGGTTCCATTGCCAGCACACAATAATAAACACATTTACAGACAAACAGTAATTTTGGAGTTGCTCACCCAGGATAGGACGGAGAAGCTTGTGTTTACAGCCATGGGCATCTGAGCTTTAGACCTCTTCAGAGGCACTTTGTCTTTATATTGACTTTGTGATAGTTCAGCTAAACAGTGACAATTTGCGTTTAGAAGATAGAAAACTGATATAAACACGTAAGGCTTGTAGTTTGTCACTTCTGTCTAAATGGATCAACGGTTTTGTTCACTTCACCAAATCTTGACCATTCAAATGCTCTCTGGTATCTGACATGCCCCCTCCACTTCAAGACGCTTCTTATTTGATGCGCCTGAGCTAAACTCCTCACACTAGCAGAGCAGTGATAAAGCAAAATGCTATTGGCTGTTGGATGTCCCTCACTTTCTTTGATTTTTTTTTTTTTATTGAAAATACGTCAAATATCAAATAAAATTACATATTTCAAAGCACTTCACGCAACCTTTAAAACACAAAACGCACTAGTGTGAATGTAGCTTTAGATGTAAAGTGACTAACTTTTACCATCATAAAGCAGCAATCCACAGTTAATTTTGCTTTTGCGATCTGTTTCTACAACCGAACATTGCTTTGTGTTTTATCCTGACCTCATATCTCTGTTTTTGTGTGTGTGCACAGTCTATTTCTCAACAGAAGCTGTTAACCTGGTTGTCAGTGCTGGAGTATGTGGAGGTTTTCATTGAGATGGCAGCCGCCAAGATGTGGGGGGAAGCTGGACGCTGGCTTGTTATTGTTCTTATTCAGATTGCCAAGTAAGGACCATTTTAAGATGCAGTATGTTTAAAAGAGTAGTCTGCTGAAGCTGTGTTCACTCTGTCAGTCCAAATCAGATCTGACTGTACACACTGGATTTAGCAACTGTTCAGATCTGATGTGTGTACTTCCTGTGTGTTTTACAGCAGTGGTCCTCAACCACCGATCAATTGGTACCGGCCACAAAAAATCATTAATTATTTCCTTTTTAATTTATTCTCTGAGTCTGAACGATCTTTTATTTTGAAAAATAACTGTATTCTCTCGATTACATCTTGGAGTGGCCAAATTTAACCCACAAGTAGTAAAAGAAGTAAGAAACACATGTCTTTAAAAATGTTCTCTGCTAAATAGTAATAATAATAATTCCTTACATTTTATATAGCACTTTATTTGAGCTCTCAAAGCACTTTACACAATGGGGCGGTGGGGGTTTTGGGGGGGGGGGGGGTGGATGCCACCACCAGTGTGCAGCATCCACCTGGATGATGTGACGGCAGCCATTTTGCGTCAGACCGCACACCACACACCAGCTGATTGGTGGAGAGGAGACAGAGTGATGAAGCCAATTATGATATGGGGATGGTTAGGAGGCCATGATGGACAGAGGCCAATGAGCAGATTTGGCCAGGATGCCCAAACCCTTACTCTTTTTCGATAAACATCCTGGGATTTTTAAACAACCACAGAGAGTCAGGACCTCGGTTTAACGTCTCATCAGAAAGACGGGGCTCACTGAGCAGTATAGACTCCCCAATACTATACTGGGGCATTAGGACCCACACAGACCACAGGTTGAGCGCCCCTGTTGGCCTCACTAACACCACTTCCAGCAGCAACCTAGCTTTCCCATGTGGTCTCCCATCCAGGTACTGACCGGGCACAGCTCTGCTTATCTTCAGTGGGCGACCATGTGAGAGTTGCAGAGAGCTAGCTGCAAAAACATGACATGGGGAAATAAAGCGGAAAAGGCCCAGTTAAGGATTGCCAAGGAATGGATCCGCAACCCATTTGTCAACAAATCAGGTGAATCCACCATGGCTGTGCAAGAAGATCAACTGCTGGAAATCGCAAATGACGACGATCTTTTAAGGGCCGTTCGTATATCGTGTCTTTTCTAGACTTCGCGCAAGTTCGTTGTTTCCAACGGAGGTGTGCAGTTTGCGTGCACAAGTGACGTGACTGATTCGTGCTTTCGAGAAGCACCCAGTGAACGAATCCTGCGAGCGCACCATGAGTCACGTGACTAATCAGCTTCAGCTTGTAAGGAATGTATACATTTCGGTAGACTAATTATCTCAGACAAACACAGAAAACCCTGCAGTGCTTTTCATTTTTTTCATAAATAAAACTCGTATAAGAGCTGCAGCAATGAGGAAAAAAACAGTTGATGGTCGCCTAGCAATCTACAACCTACTAATATCTCCCACACCCTTGTCCACAGTAAAAGCGGTGACCGGTCCACAGTGATAAAAAGGTTGAGGACCATTCCTAACGTGAAGCAAATCTTTTTAAAGTTTGCAAAAATAGAAACAAATCCCAAAAGTGAATTACAGTGAGATGAGTTTCCTTCAAGTTGCTTTGCTGTGTTTGCACATCAGATACGGAATTAAGTATACCTGCAAGGAAGTTACAGTACATACAAAGTCAATACACATATTCGAATGGAGGGGAATGATTGCCACGCTGCTCAAATGATGCAGAATAATTATAATAATAATAATAGTACATTTTATTTATAATGCGCTTTTCTAAAACCCAAAGGGATACAAACATGCAATAAAATACAAGGATTATGCCAGGAGAATGTACATTGCTTTGAACCTATATGACTTTTTAGTGGAATATGTTGAACAAAACATCCTGTTTTGTTATATAACAAAACATCCAGTTCCAGTTCAAATGACTTTTGCTACTTGTTTAAAGTACTTATTTAAACAAGTTGAAACACAATTCTTAAGGATTTTTGGAGACAACCTAATTGTTTTATGTTCAATCCACTTACATTTGTAAAAACTAATAAAGTAACCTAATTGGTTGATATTGAGACAACATGAAGGGATTGTGTGGAACCATTACCTACAGTGTAAAAGCACAATTAAAGTGTCATAAAAATCATCAATGTGACCTTGGGAGATTTGTTAATATACTATATACAGTAGATTTGTGTTTGAGCTCTTCTTTTCTGCAAATCTTCCAGTCTAGCTCTCGCTGATGACAGAATTGATTGAAAGTTAACGTAATAAACATTGCTTTACTGCATCCTCATATCTGTCCTCCCATTTCTCCATTCTCTGCTGTGTTTTCAGAGCAGTTCTGCGCTGCCTGCTGCTCTTCTGGTACAAATCAGGCATCCAGACTTCACCACCTATAATTCCTCTGGACAGGGATTCTCAGCTCTGTAGTCAAGGTGAGATGTCCTAGACACCATCAACGAGCCTATCAGTATTTAAAAAGAGGCTATTTAAAATAACTAGAAAAGCTCTTCAGAACAAACACTGGAATGTTGACTCAAATGCCTTTTCTGAAAATGCAATCCTCTGGTGGTCTAGTCCTTTTAGACCATATTTTTATATTTAGAAATGTTTCACTTAATTAATAATAATAATTCCTTACTTTTATATAACGCTTTTCTGGATACTCAAAGTGCTTTACACATTTTTCGGGGGGGATTTCCTCATCCACCACCAGTGTGCAGCATCCACCTGGATGACACGACGGCAGCCATATTGCGCCACACTGCACACCACACACCAGCTGATTGGTGGAGAGCAGACAGAGTGATGAAGCCAATTAAGATATGGGGATGGTTAGGACCATGATGTTCGGAGGCCAGCGGGCAAATTTGTCTAGGATGCTGGGGTTAAACTTCTACTCTTTTTCGAAGAACATTCTGGGATTTTTGATGATCACAGAGTGTCGGAGCTCGGTTTAAAGTCTCATTCAAAAGACGGTGCTCACTGAGCAGTATAGAGTCCCCATCAATATACTAGAGCGTTAGGACCCACACAGACTGCAGGATGAGCGCCCCCTGCTGGTCTCACTCACTTACCCCCTACTCATAAAAGGTGTCAACGTTAACGCTTCCGGGTCACTTTGAATGGGCGACGTCAAGCACTGCCGAACTGCATTGTGGGTCGGTCGGCGCTGCTTTAGCGGTGCTGCTCGCTGCAGAAGTTGAGAATTTCTCAACTTTTCAAATGTCAACGGAAGCGTCAGCCAATCAGATCGCTTTATGCAAATAAAGCTCTGACAGTAGCCGATTGCGGACTTGTTTCATTGGCTGATGCTGCTATGATGATCACGTCAGCCCCAACTTCAGACCTGTGTGAATGGGGCATTAAAATGGTATGAGCTCTGAGTTAAAACTTGCTGTATAACATAAAATAATTTACATAGATGTGATTAGAAAAAGATAAGTGGTCTTAAAATAGTACCATCTTCAAAATGGACATCATAGGAAACTGACATTTGAAAATACAAAGAAATGTTCATTTATTTACAGATCAGATACAGGTCTAAAAGCTATACTGTACAGTACTACTATACTGTACTTTAATAAAATACCCAATAACAGCATTATATATATTAATACATAGCCCTCTGGTGACCAAGAATAAAATAAAAAATGTAAATGTGCATATATTTTAAAAACATAATAAGTAATATTGCTGATATTTTCACTGGAGATCATACTGGAGAATCTTCTGAAATCTGTTGTGGTTAATTATTTAATATATTACAGTTTTAATCTTCTGCATATAAAGACACGTAATTACAGCACAAATATCAGAGGAAATCTGAGAATCACTGATTAAGATCTTTGTGTTTTTTTGTTAAATTATTGGTTTTAACGATATTGCTGGTATTTTGAAATTAAACCATATTGTGAATTTTCAAGGTGCCACGGTGGTGTAGTGAGTAGCACGTTCGCCTCACAGCAAGAAGGTCAAGTTTGCATGTTCTCCCCGTGGTCGCGTGGGTTTCCTCCGGGTGCTCCGGTTTCCCCCACAGTCCAAAGACATGTGGTATAGGTGAATTGGGTAGGCTAAATTGTCTGTAGTATATGAGTGTGCATGGATGTTTCCCAGAGATGGGTTGCAGCTGGAAGGGCATCTGCTGCGTAGAACAGATGCTGGATAAGTAGGCGGTTGATTCCGCTGTGGCGACCCCAGATTATTAAGGGGACTAAGCCGAAAAGAAAATGAATGAATGAATGTGAATTTCCAAATAACAATACCTGCTCATTTAAAGCTTTCAAATATCAAGTTATTAAATAAATGTAATCAAAGTGTATTAGAAAAACCAAAACTATATTGAAAACACAGTTGCAAATAAATATAACTATAAGAAACTGTAATAATAGATATAAAACTATAATGTATTTGTCATTGATAAAATCATACTCCTATTTTTAGTAATCTTGGTTGATGAAACCAATGCCCCAAAAAAAACTAATTTGATGACTTTTATTTATTAGTGACTTTTATTGTTGCTCGCTGCAGAAATTTCTTAACTTTTAAGTGCCAACGGAAGCGTCAGCCAATCAGATCGCTTTATGCAAATTCCTCAGCTCAGACAGTAGCCGATTTTGGACTTGTTTCATTGGCTAACTCTGCTATTGACGATCGCGTCAGCCCCAACTTCAGACACACCCTCGGTCAAGCGTTGACAGTGAAGCCCTGTGTGAATGGGGCATGTAAAAAAAAAAGATATATGCAAACATTTTAAAACACAATGAAACATATTGCAGATATTTTCACTGGAGAATCTCCTGAAATCTGTTGTGGTTAATTATTTAACATATTACAGTTTTAATCTTCTGCATCTAAAGACATAATTAAATAATTAAAGCACAAATATCAGTGGAAATCTGAGAATCACTGATTAAAATCATTGTGGGTATTTTTTTTTTTTTGTTAAATTATTAATTATTAGTTTTAATGATATTGCTGGTATTATGAAATTAAACCATAAAGTGAATTTCCAAATATCAACACCTGCTCATTTAAAGCTTTCAAATATTACTTAAGTTATTAAATTAATGTGATCAAAGTGTATTAGAAAAAACAAAACTATATTGAAAACACAGTTAATATATAAATATATGTAGCTATAAGAAACTGTTATATTATATATATTTATATATTTATATTCATAAATATTATATTCATATTATATTATTATTAAATATAAATATTACTTTGGCGCCACGGTGGCCTAGTGGTTAGCACGTTCGCCTCACAGCAAGAAGGTCGCTGGTTCGATCCCCAGCTGGGCCAGTTGGCATTTCTGTGTGGAGTTTGCATGTTCTCCCCGTGGTTGCGTGGGTTTCCTCCGGGTGCTCCAGTTTCCCCCACAGTCCAAAGACATGCGGTACAGGTGAATTGGGTGAGCTAAATTGTCTGTAGTGTATGTGTATGTGTGTGAATGAGAATGTATGGATGTGTTTCCCAGAGATGGGTTGTGGCTGGAAGGGCATCCGCTGCGTAAAACAAATGCTGGATAAGTTGGCGGTTCATTCTGCTGTGGCGACCCCGGATTAATAAAGAGACTAAGCCGAAAAGAAAATGAATGAATGAATGAAATATTACTTTCCAGTCGCGTATTTATTATATATAATAAATATATAATAAATTATCATTGTAAACTGCATTAAAAGTCTTATTAAATGTATAAGAAACATTTTAAAGTTCAGGATTTAGAGTTAATTATTTTTTACGTGACTGGAAATGAACCGCGCTAAAGGGTCTCTGGAAACCGCGGGACATTTAGCACAGACACAACAAACAATTAACACACAGCAATAATACAGAAATATCCCCACTGATGACAATAAATATACAGCGAGTGAGACAATAAGTCCAGCGTATGGCATGTGTAGATAAGCTGTGGTTGAGTGTTGTGAAGGGTTGAGCTCATGTGATTTGCCCTTGAACAGAAACACCGGAGTAACTTTGAGAAGCGTCTGTTCCTGCAGTCTGTGTCAAAAAAAGTGATGTTTTGCTCATCTCTCACACGCTTATCCTACACAGACAACAATGAAGAGGAAGATGATGAAGACAGTTCTTTTGTGGGCCAGCGTTCAGGAAGAGTGGTCCGGCCACTGGGAAGTGGTAAGACTTTGTTTTTTTGGCTTGGTTGGTTAGTTTGTTTGTGTTTATTTTTGGTGTTTTGTTTTAGGCTTTGCTTTGTCTAGTTTTGTTCGTTTTCTTTGTTTGTTTGATTTTGTTTGTTTTTTATTTATTTATTTATTTTTTAGGTTTTGCTTTTTTGTTTTTCTGTTTTTGCTTTTATTTATTTTGTTTTTTTGTGTTGTTTTTACTTTTTGTTCTAGGTTTTGCTTTTTATTGTTTTGTTGTGTTTTTTATTATTTGTTTTGTTGTTGTTTTTGCTTTTATTTGTTTTGTTTTTTGCTTTTTTGTCTGTTTTGGGTTTTGCTTATTTTTGCATTATATTTGTTCTTTGTATTTTTTTGTTTTGTTTTTGTTCTAAAAAAATTTAATTAGTGTAAAATGCATGATTTTTCAATCATAACAAATAAAAACATGTGTTTCTTTATATTCAATAAAAGTGCTCTAAATTCCAATATTTGTATTTGACATTTAAAAGAAATGTTGTCAGCCACTTAAAGAATAAAGCAAACATTCATTATCCTTCGGCTTAGTCCCTTTATTCATCAGGAGTCGCCACAGCAGAATGAACCGCTAGCCATTCCAGCATATGTTTGATGCAGCAGATGCCCTTCCAGCTGCAATCAAATACTGAGAGACATCCATACACACGCATTCACGCACATACACTACAGAGAATTTAGTTTATTCAGTTCACCTATACCACATGTCTTTGGACTGTTAGTGAAACTGGAGCACCTGGAGAAAACCCACACCAACACGGGGAGAACATGCACACTCCACACAGAAATGCCAAATGACCCAGCCGAGACTCAAACCAGTGACCCTCATGCTGTGAGGTGACAGTGGTAACCGCTGAGCCACCATGTTGCCCTACAGCAGCACAATATCAAAAATATATTAACTAATAATATTTATTCATATATAAACAAATATTACCCAAACCCATTCCGAACAAATCCAGCACACATGCACTTGCAGTTGAAGTCAAACTGAATAGTCCTCCTGTAAATCCTGTGAGTCCTAACAAGTCCTGGGAGTCCTCCTGTTTTTTTTATATGTATTTCCCAAATGTTAAACAAAGCAAGGATTTTTTTCACAGTATTTCCTATAATATTTTTTTCTTCTGGAGAAAGTCTTATTTGTTTTATTTCAGCTTGAATAAAATCAGTTTTATGTTGTTTTTTTAACCCATTTTAAGGTCAATATGATTATCCCTCTTAAGCAATATTTATTTTTCGATTGTCTACAGAACAAATTATCGTTATACAATGACTTGCCTAATTGACCTAATTATTCTAGTTGAATACTAAATACTAGTATCTTGAAAAATATCTAGTCAAATATTATGTGCTGTCATCATGGCAAAGATAAAAGAAATCAGTTATTAGAAATGAGTTATTAAAACTATTATATTTATAAATGTGTCGACAAAATCTTGTTTCCGTTAAACAGATAGTGGGAAAATAAATATACAGATGGGCTAATAATTCTATACAAATAAAATCTACATGAAAATTAAAATAATGCAATCTTACGTTTATGCATAGCTGGTAAAATTAAATAATTTCTGTAATAGTGTCCATTATTTATCCTTTAACCAAGTGTGCAAACAATTTTTCTAAACCAAAAAAGATGTGTTTGTGTACATTTGTTTTTTTTTCTAGCACCATCATTACAGTCTCGTCTCTGGGGTCTCCCTCAGAAAAAGAAAGTAAGCAGGAATCGAGAAGAGGAGCTTCAGTCCAGCCCGACTCCTCTGGGTCTGCAGGAAACCATCGCAGAATCCCTGTACATCGCAAGACCGCTTCTACACCGTATCCTTGCTAAGTGTTTTTTCTGACAATTTCTCTACAATATTAGTGCAATATTAACCCAGAGGTGTGGAAACAATCTCAGGGGTGAAGCAACATCAATAAGTCGAAGTCATGTAGTTTTATTACATTTTCACCATGTTCAGTCCACTACTGTTGTGACCCGCTACATGTTTTTTTTTTCCTCATAGCATAACCAAGTATTTCCAAGAGAACGAGACGCTTTAAAGTAGTAATTCTCACTTGTTTTGGCTTGAAGGCTGCTGCTTTTTGTCCCAAGCAATATTTGAAGGCCAACGCTTGTAGTCTCTGTAAATGATGTCTCATGATTGCTGAAGTGCTTGTGTTTTTCAAGGTTGCTGCTCTTTTTAATTTACATTTGCATGGCTTAAGGTCATTTACTGAAAGAAGATGATTTTGGATACAATAACGTAGAGCTTTGCGTGACTGAAGGGATGAATGAATGAACGAACGAATGAATAAAGGGATGAATAGATGAATGAATGAACGAACGAATGAATGAAGGGATGGATGAAGGAACGAATGAATGAATAAAATGCAGAATTGTACCTTTTTTTTATCTATTCATCTGATTTCTGGGTCTGATTGGGAGCACTTCTAGCTTAGCTTAGCATAGATAATTGAATCGGATTAGACCGTTAGCAACTCACTCAAAAATATTAAAGTTTCAATTAAAATTCACTATTCAAAGCTTGTTATTCTGTAGTTTCATTGTGTACTAAAGGGCAATGATAATACGCAATGCTTGAAAACAGTACCCAGCTAAATAAAAGTGCTGCGTGATATCATTGCGCCCGCTACAGTAAAGTTCCTTGATGATTGTGCCAGAATAGTTCTCAGCCATATCGGCGAGCAAACAAACTTATTTCATATCTAAATAATACCATAACCATAACACATGTATCCGTCTTTTCCAGAGGCTAGTCTGGTTCTTCAGAAATAAAGTTGAACTGGTAAATTAGAATAAGAAATATCTGTTATTATATTAATTTTAATAGCGTGGTTAGTTTTAATAATAGTGGTTAGTGCGCCGACATATGGTGTGGCAGCACTCTGGGTGTCTGGAGTTCGAATCCCAACTCATGGACCTTTTCCGATCCTACCCACCTCTCTCCCACTTCACTTCCTGTCAACCTACTGTCCTGTCGAATAAAGGCAGAAATATATATATATATATATATATATATATATATATATATATATATATATATATATATAATCCAAATAATCTATGATCATTAATGTCTTAATTTTTAGTTTGGCATGAAAGTACACTCTAATAAGTCTGCTGTTTGCTTAAACTACTTATTTCATATAATTCTTGAGGGTTTTTTGGGGCACAACCTAATTGTTTTATGATCAATCCACTTAAATTTGTAAAAATGACTAAACTAACTTAATTCTTTTCATGTTGTCCCAACACAAATCAATTGTGTGGAACCCAAACAATATAAACTTAACATGCTGAACATGCTTAAAATACACTAGTGAGATTTGTGTTGGGGCAACTTGAGGGAATTAAGTTGGCTTATTAGTTTTTACCAATTTAAGTTGATTTGAACCTAAAACATTTAAGTTTTCCCCAAATAAACTAGAATTGTGTTGTCTCAGCTCATTTTACATCAGTAGTTTAGCCAAACAGCAAATGTATTTGCATGCGTGCCTGTGTGTGTATAAAGAATTCATTTATAATTGCCTTTATACTTATTTTATTTATTTATTTTGATCATCAAATGGCTTAATCCGACAAGATTTTTATGGTTTATTCTTACATTTTTTTTAATGTATTGGATCATAAACTAGCTGGCAATACTCAGCTCAAGATTGATTGCAAGATTGATCAGGAATTTTATTTATTTATTTATTTATTTATTTTTGCTGTGGTGATGAAATTGTGCCAATATTTTGACAATTTGTCATCCTCCAACCTTAACATTTGTAAGTGGCCAGTCTTGGGATTTGCGGAAAACGTTCCTGGAAACCTTGGATCCTCTCTGGTCTCTTAGAGATAACCAGGTGCAGACTGCATTGCATCTCTATCCCACTCTCTCTCTCTCTCTTTCTCAATTTCAAGTTCAATTTGCTTCATTGGCAAGACATTTTGTACAGTACTATTGCCAAAGCATTTATTTATGCATAAAATATGTAATATACTCAAATAATCAAATAAATATGAAATAAATATGAAATTAACGACAAAAACAGGAAACAAAATCAGACAGTGTCTCTAATATTATTATTATAATTAATAAGTATAAACAAGATAGATTATTTTAGCAAATGATTAATGATTGGATGTATTTATACATATTTAGTAGCTAGATTTGCTGTCATATCTCTCTCTCAATTCAATTCAGTTCACTTTATTGGCATGACATACATGGATGCATATTGCCATGGATGCAAAGTGTACATAGCAAAACAGTCAATATAGATAAAAAAGTAATAATAATGTTGATGAAACTAATAACAATAACACTAATAAAATATCATAAAATAGAAAGCAATATACAGTAAACATATGAAACAATAAAATGCATAAATATATAAAGTATAATACTGATGTGATCTCTATCTCTCACACTCTCTCAGAGCTGTCTTTTTCAGTCCGTGAAGGTTTATAGTTCAATGTGCTGCTGTTTCCTGTCCAGTTTTAGTTTGTTGAGTGACATGAAGGCGCTAAACCGAAGAGAGCGGGCCGAGATGAAGAGACGGGCTTTCCTTTTGCTCTACTACCTGCTCCGCTCCCCCTTCTATGACCGATACTCCGAGTAAGTGTCTACATTATTTCATACGCTCTTGTGTAGAGTTCTTAAAGGGTCAGTTCACCCCAAAAAAATGAAGATTGGTCATTAATTACTCACCCTAATGTCGTTCTGATTCCCCTGAGACCTTCGTTCATCTTAAGAACAGTAAACGGAGATATTTTAGATGAAATCCTGGAGCTCTCCGTGTCCATAGACTGCAATTGTCATGAGATGTTCAAAGCCAAAAGCATTATTAAAACACTCTGTGACTTCAGCAGGGGTGGAAAGAGTACTGAAAATCATACTGAAGTAAAAGTCTTGCCCAAAAATGTAGTGCAAGTAGAGTAAAAGTGTCTGTTGTAAATATTACTCAAAGTATGAGTAAAAAGTAGCCTAGGTTGATGCGTTTACATTCAGTTTGTGCATGTGTGTGTGTGTGTGTGTGTGAAAACGTAACATTATTTTGTGCATTTAGTGAATGTTTAAGGCCATTTGGCAATTTCAGTTATCATACAGTAATCATCCTTCATATTCTCATCAGTGTCACGCAGTCTAAACAGTCTCTTGGTTATTGTATGAACAATTTTGCGTATCTTCTTGGTCACTTGCTTCCAAAACGGTTTGCTGAATTTATAAAGCACCCATGTCTTCAGGTTGTTCACTAGGATGTGATTTATTTTGAATGTGCTATTTGATTGGACAGGAATCACACCTCCCATTACACCTCTGGACTTCAGTGGTTCGAGTAATCATATAAAGCTCCAAGAACACTTTCAAGTATCACAAAAAAAAAACTTTAAGAATGACTTCAGTGTCTTCTGTATCGGATTATGGAGGGTGTTTTTTTACTAGCAATATGACACTTGGCGTGTTGCGTTGTTTACCATAATAACAGTACGTTGTATTAATAGTAAACACTCTCCCTGACCTGAAATCGAATAAAATATATACTGTAGGTCAATACAAAATCGTATTTACAGGTTGTTTTGGTGCACAAACGTGTAGTTGAACCACTGAAGTCACATGGAATGTTTTTGATCCCTTTTCTGGACATACTCAGGATTGTTGCTGTCTATGGATGATGAGAGATTTCATGGATTTAATTTAAAATATCTTAATTTGTGTTCTGAATATTAACGAAGGTCACTGGGGTTTTAGAACGACATGAAGGTGAATAATTAACGACAGAATATTCATTTTTGGGTGAACTAACCCTTTAAGCTTAAATTGATCCTGTTATGCCGTGTCTTTTGCAACAACTGTTAATACAGACAAGGTTATGTCAAACTCGCAAGAAACAATCATTCATTCATTTTCTTTTCGGCTTAGTCCCTTTAATAATCTGGGGTTGCCACAGCGGAGTGAACCGCCAACTTATCCAGCAAATGTTTTACGCAGCGGATGCCCTTCCAGCTGCAACCCATTACTGGGAAACATCCAGACACACTCATTCACACGTAAACACTTGTGGGGGAAACCGGAGCACCCGGAGGAAACCCACGTGAACACTGGGAGAGCATGCAAACTCCACACAGAAATGCCAACTGACCCAGCCGAGGCTCAAACCAGCAGCCTTCTTGCTGTGAGGCAAACGTGCTACCCACTACGCCACCCACTAGTTTAGGTCACAATTCATGCTACACTCTCAGATATAAAGGTACAAAATCTGTCACTGAGGCGATACCTTTTCAGAAGGTACATTTTTGTTCCTAACAAGTCTTTAAAGGTATATATTAATAAATAAAGTGTTCAAATGTGTACCTCATAGATACCTTAAAGGTACAAAATTATACCCTAAAAGTACTAATGTCCACCTGTACGCTACAAAGGTGTACCATTTGAAAACTGACAGTGACAGTGACACCCCAAGTAATGGGTTTTTTTATTAGTGTGTATTAACTACTGGCTTATTACCTGCTTAATATTTGTATATTAACTGTTTGTTAGTAGTTATAAAGTATACTCTCAGAAATAAAGGTATGTGAGCTGTCACTGGGGTGGTACCTTTTCAAAAGGTGCACATTTGTACTTAAAGCGTCCATATTGGTACCTCAAAAGTATATTTTAGCACCTAAACATTTTAAGAGGAACACTTTTGTACTTTTTAGGTACTAATATGTACCATTGAGGTATTAATATGGACCCTTTAAGTACAAATGTGTACCTTTTGAAAAGGTACCACCATGGTGACAGCTCGCATACCTTTATTTCTGAGAGTGTATGATCTTATTTTGCATCACTAATTCTACCCAAAACCTAAACCCAACTTCTACCATACTAACTAATAAACAGCTAATTAGTAGTGTAATTAGCTGCCTTTAAATAATGCCTATTTTAAATAATGGTTTACACTACACAGCATTGTTATTTCACACAAAAAAAAAACGTTAAATGAGAATCTGACATTTTATGGCATATTTTAAAAAATAAAGATGGTTTAGCATTCAAAAATGTTTTATTTTGAATATTTTTTAAAATAAATAGGTCTTACACTTAGTATATATATATATATATATATATATATATATATATATATATATATATATATATATATTTTTTTTTTTTTTTTTTTTTTTTTATTTTTTTTTTTTTTTATTTTTTTTTTTTTTTTTTTTATTCTGGTACTCTTAACATAAACCGACATTTGGAAGAGGTTGATATTATAGAAATGGTGGGATGGGACATTAGGAGTTCAGTAATGCAATCCAAAAAATGTTTTTTCATTGGTGGGGGTGTTAAAGCTAGGTAATGGTTGGTACTACTGTGAATTGTGACCTAAACTAAAGTGTTACCATATTCTGTATTTTCTCAGTTATTTCTGTCAATGTAAATAGAAACTGCATTCATGTCTGTATAAATGGCCCAAATTTATTCATTCATTCATTTTCTTGCCGACTTAGTCCCTTTATTAATCCGGGGTCGCCACAGCGGAATGAACCGCCAACTTATCCAGCATTTGTTTTACGCAGTGGATGCCCTTCCAGCTGGGCCCAAATGTATTTCTATTCTTAATATTATTACATTTATGTTCATTCATTCATTTATTTCCTTTTCGGCTTAGTCCCTTTATTAATCTGGGGTCGCCACAGCGGAATGAACTGCCAACTTATCCAGCATTTGTTTTACGCATTCCAGCTGCATCTCTGGGAAACATCCATACACACTCTTTCACACACATACACTACGGACAATTTAGCCTGCCCAATTCACCTATACCACATGTCTTTGGACTTGTGGGGGAAACCGGAACACATTTATTTTTCCAAAAGAAAATTTGGGACAAAGGGGGCTTTTGAGAAAGTTCAAACAGTGCATACTGATGTTCAGAAAAAACTCCCTGTGGAGTGATTGTGTGTTCAAATAGCAGTATTAAACACTAAAGTGTAAAAAGCACGGTGTGAGCCTTTTAACTAGCACTTTTGAAGGAAACCTCTTTGGGTCAAAATGACCAGAACACAACATTAATGGATGGATTAAAAAGAAAGAAAGAAAAAACACAGAACATTGCACTAAAGAATAGAAAACAACAGTTCATAGATTCAACCGTAAAAATAGCTTTAGCTTACAAGGTCATTTAAAGGTAACAGTAACAGTTACGCATTAAAATGATAATGTTTGTAATAATAATAATGTATTTGTAATTTTATTAATCATTTAAGTCTCTTAAAGTCAGTGTTTGCTGTATTGCATCTATTGTAAGCATACACAAACACCACTCAAATTCTGACCCACACCTGCTGCACAATATCATCTGATATTTGCTTAGCAACCACCCAGAACACCTAAGCAACTGCGTAGCCGCTCCCAATTACACATTTTCCTAGGTGAGAACATGATAGATCCACTACTAAAATTCTTTCAAATTTAGCCAAAAAAAAAAATGGGGTGGCTTAGTGGTTAGCACTGTCACCTCACTGCAGGAAGATCACTGGTTCGAGTCCCGGCTGGGCCAGTTGGCATTTCTGTGTGGATTTTGCATGTTCTCCCCTTGTTGGAATGGGTTTCCTCCGGGTGCTCCGGTTTCCCCCACAGTCCAAACACATGTGCTATTGGTGAAGTAGGTAAACAAAGTTGGCCTTAGTGTATGAGTGTGTGTGAATGAGTGTGTATTATTGTTTCCCAAAACTGGGTTGCGGCTGGAAGGGCATCCACTACGTAAAAGATATGCCGAAATAGTTGGTGATTCATTATGCCGTGGAAACCTCTGAAATAGAGACTAAGATAAGGGAAAATGAATGAATGAATTTAGAAAAATGAAGCTTACATCATTTCTGAGTAAATCAAGTGTTTTATAAATTGTTCACTAGTTTTGATCTCCGCTATACTAGGGCTGCACAATATATCATTTCAAATTGATATCGCAATCTTTGAAACTGCAATAGTCGCATCACAGGGTGTCAAGCTATTTTAAGTTAATTTGGACAAATAGAAACCGTTTGGACAAAAGAAATTTGGTTTGGCAAATTAATTATACAATGAAGTGATCATTTTACATTTGGATGTTGAATTTCTGTACCTCAATATAATGTTAGACTTTATTTGTTTATTTTTGTTCTACTATTTTCATCTGTACTTTAATTATTTTTTTTTTTAAATTTATTTTGTGCTTTTAATGCAGATGCACTCCTCTAAAAAAAAATCATCCCAATCAATCTAAAATTATGAATTCTTTACAAATAGTGTCATCTTATGAAATTATATTCATATCGCAATATACAATTTCTGTTTAACAGAAAGGAGATTTTTTTTTACGCATTTCTAAAGATAATAGTTTTAATAACTTATTTGTAAGACCTGATTTCTTTTATCTTTGCCATGATCCATAATATTTTACTAGATATTTTTCAAGATACTAGAATTCAGCTTAAAGTGACATTTAACGATTTACCTAGGTTAATTTGGCAAGTTGAAGTAATTATGCAAGTTATTGTATAACGATGGTTTGTTCTGTAGACCAGTGGTTCCTAAAGTGGGGACAGTGAAGGCGGGGTCTCTTGGATTTTCAAAAATCGAATTAATTTTATTAAACTAGTAGAATTAACCTACAGATGAGGAAAAACTGAATAGTTACATTTAAAAAATGCAAATGGAAAGCAAACTGCCTTTCAAATGTTTATTTATTTTTATTTATTCATTTTTATTTATTTTCTTGCGACCCCCTGTGGTGATTACGTTATATTAAAGACACAGCAATAGTGTCAGATGCTGCAGATTGGAGGACATGGTCTCTAAGGGCATACTCACACTATGCTATCCGAACTGTGTCCAGGCCCGTTTCCCAGATCGTTTGAGAAGTGTGCGTGCTCTGAATTAGACTCAGGCATGGTACAGTTGGCCAGCCCTGCCCTGGTAGGAAGAGGTGTGCCAGAGTGCGGTTCACTTGGGCTCAAGCGATACGCTTGTAGTGAGAGTGCAAAGCACGCCTGAGCCCGAAACTGAAGAGGAGATGTGATTTTTGGGGACTGTTTCATATGGATTTATTAATCATTCTTACTGTTCAAACCCCTCACTGCACAACAGCTGCACCTTTAGCAAACCTCCTAATTCCTGCAGCACGAGGACTTTATGATTGTTTATGAGCGTCAGCAGTGGCTGATCTGTTCGGTGGAATATTTGACTGTGTGTCACTGCATATCAAACCACTAAAACCATATAATGATATAAAGAAATCTCTACTATGCTGAGCGAGAGCGCTTACTGACCAGCGCGTCATCGATGACGTAAGCGTGCTCAGGCCCGAATGCAATGTGAGTGCGGGCCGTCGGGGGAGACGGGAGGGTGGACAAGCGTGCTTCGTCTTGGTTCAAGGGAACTGTACCTAATGAGTACGCCCTAAATTAAACAATAAATAGACTTGGGCTTGTTGGTATTTGTGCAAGGTTTATATATTTCTAACCACCTCAGTGGATATTGGGGGTCGCGAGCCACTGGTATTTTTATTTTGGGGGTCACGGGCTGAAAAGTTTAGGAACACCTGCTTTTTTTTATTATTATTATTATTATTAAAAACTGCTTTTATTCTAGCTGAGATAAAACAAACAAGACTTTCTCCAGAAGAAAAAATATTGTAGGAAATGCTGTGAAAAATTCCTTCCTCTGTTAAACATCATTTGAAGTGAAGTTTAACAAACTAATTTCAAAAGGAGCACGTGATAGGATTGACCGCAGCTGATTCCGATCACTAATAACTTACAAGCCTATCGGATTTAACCAAATTTAACATAAATATCCAGCCTAAACTTCATCCCCCCTAAACCCATCCCCCCTCCATCCTCCTCTATTCTAGTTTGGGCGACACGGCGGCTCAGTGGCTATCACTGTTGTCTCACAGCAAGGGGTCGTCGGTTCAATGTTAACTGAGCCAATCGACAACTCTGTGCGGAGTTTGCTTTTTCTCCCCGTGTACTCCGGTTTCCTCCCACATCCAAAAGACAAGCAACAAACTAAAGTCACAAGCACCTACCATGCACAACGAGCATACTCGACAATCCATTCCTGAGAAGTTAACGAGAACTACCTGATCTCGTATCCCTCATAATGCTTATTGACCAGGCGGGAGCCTTGGGCTCATCTATCTCCGAGCTCAGGGTTCTCTCCCGGGACAGCATGCCAAACTTACTAAAATAGTCAAGCATTATCAAAGTGCGAACTCTTGAAAAATAATTTGAAAAAAACATCACAGCTGGGCTGCGCAGAAAAAATATATATTGTAATGTCATTGTTTCCAATATCATGCAGCCCTATACTGCATAATAATGGTGGCTTTGTGTTTCCAGATCTAATGTCTTTTTCAACCCTCACAGGACGAAGATCCTCTTCCTCCTCCGCTTTTTGGCAGATTACGTTCCCGGAGTTGGTTTGGTGGCGCGTAAGTGCCGTATCCATCTCACCCAAACGGATGTTCAATGCTGTTACACTAAAAGCTCTGAGATATGTGCTGACTGGGTTTCTTTTCCTGTCCTCTCAGGTCCTCTGATGGAGTACTTACCCATTTGGCAGAAGATCTACTTTTACAACTGGGGCTGACGTCGAAGTGAATCTTTCACAGGTCAACGGCGCCAAAAAAATGTTTGTGTAAGGAAAGCCATTTTGGGGATACTACAGCTACAAGAGGACTCGAATCACACCTGTGCCAGAACATCTCCACGTTTATTGAGGAACAGAAAATCTGGATTATGATTTTCCGATTGCAGTTTTTCTCTTTTAGCTTTCGTGTAATTTTATGCATCTGAGCCATAGTTTTTTGCGCATATTATAAACACCTGTTATTAAAATGGCTTGGCCAAACTTCAAGCTACTATATACGTTTAATCTTTCCCTCAATATGAATGCCTTCATTTTAATTTAGATGTACATTTCCAGGGAATAGTTTTATTAAACAATAATAATTGACTGACAGGACATTTTGTTTGCTTATTCTGTTTGTCTTTGCTTCATTATTTTTAATAATAATAATAATTTTTCTGATGTTTTTAATTGTAACTCGATAAACATACATGAAATGTAAGGTCTCGTATTTTCACAAGAGTTCAGTGAGAAATTTGTACCTAAGTGAAGTTTCACAAACTAATTTTGAGAGGAGCACGTGATATGATTGATCGCAGCTGGTCCCTATCCATAATCATTAACAAGCCAATCGGATTAATCCAAATTCACATTAAATATCCCATCTAGCATTACTCCCTAATCATTGTTTTGGAGGATCCCCATCTCCTCCTTTCCTCCTTTACTAGAGGGAGCTCTCAGGGTCCCAGGGCTAAATTATCTCTGAGCTCAAGGTTCTTTCCTGGGACAGCATGCCCAACCTGCTAATATTATCAAGCAATATCTAAGTGTGAACTCTTGAAACCATGTTTTTTTTTTTCACTGTGTGAAATAAAGTCATTCGAGTCTGTTTGAAAACCCATCGTTAATTTGATTGAAAGACCTGAAGCAAATAAGTTTCGCATGACTGATGTGAAATTGTATAATTGGTTTTGTATATACCTCTATGCATTTAATAAATCTTTAAATAATAAGAGTCCTCATGCCTCGAGTGTTTCCATCAGAGAGTACAATTTATACTGCAGCTGAGAGCTACTCGTACACATACAGTGGGGGACATGAGTATTGAACACGTCAACATTGTTCTCAAAAAACATATTTTTAAAGGTGTTGAGTTTAAATTTTCACCAGATGTTTCTTATTTACTTTACAAATCAAGTTATGCATAATAAAATGCAATGACACTGTGAGAAAAGTATTGAAGAATGAAGAAAGGCAGTGAAAGTCCAGACAGCAGCTGAAATCTCTCAGTAGTTCTTCAGCAACTCTCTGCCCTTCATCAGTGTAAATGAATATTAGCTGCTTCAGTCCAACATCTACATTAGGATGATTAAGATGACAATGATCCAAAACACAACCAAGAAAACTCTCAAATGCTTTCAGAGAAAGAAAATCAAGCTGTAGAATGGCCCAGCCAATCACCTGATCCGAATCCAATAGAGAATCCAAAATGAACATCAGATTTGATAGATGAGACCCACAGAACCATCAAGATTTTTACACTCTGTTGAAGTCAGTGAAAAACTCACACCTGAGCAATGCATGTGACTTCATTCTCCATATGAGAGGTATCTATCTATCTATCTATCTGTCTGTCTGTCTGTCTGTCTGTCTGTATCTATCTATATATCTATCCAAACATTTGTTCATTATTTTATTCGTCTCTATCTATCTATCTATCTATCTATCTAAACATTTGTTCATTATTTTATTCGTATCTATCTATCTAAACATTTGATAATTCTAGCTATCTGTCTCTATCTATCTATATCTATCTATATATCTATCTGTGTCTATCTATCTGTCTGTCTGTCTGTCTATCCATCTAATCTATCTGTCCAAACATTTGTTCATTAATTTATTTGTATCTATCTATCTATCTATCTATCTATCTATCTATCTATCTATCTGTGTCTATCTATCTATCTGCCTGTCTGTCTGTCTATCTATCCAAACATTTGTTCATTATTTTATTCATATCTATCTTTCTATTTATTTAAACATTTGATAATTCTAGCTATCTGTCTATTTATCTATCTTCATATCTATCTATCTATCTATCTATCTATCTATCTATCTATCTATCTATCTGTCTGTCTGTCTGTCTGTCTGTCTATCCATCTAATCTATCTGTCTAAACATTTGTTCATTAATTTATTTGTATTATCTATCTGTCTGTCTGTCTATCTAGCTATCTAGCTATCTTAGCTATCATTCTCCATATGAGAGGCATCTTTAAGCTGCCGTCACCAAAAAAGTTTTCTTCCTCTACATTTCAGTAGTTCAGGGCTTTCTCCTTGTGTCGTTTTTTCAGATTTCTTTGGTTTTGTTTTATTTTTCTGTTTGAATTGTTTGGGTTTTGACCAAAATCTGGTTCAATTCCACATAAACAGCTCCTTTAGAAATATTATTCCCAGGAAAAATACTTAATACTTATTTTCCCCGCTGTACATCCAGAATACATACGTCAGTGTTTTCAAATCAATGTATGAATTAAATATAAATGTGATGAATGTCCTCCAGATTCATGGAGTCCCTCAACAGTCCAGAACCACAGTATCAGCAATGCTACAGATGATTGAGTACTTCTTGAAGAAGACATAAAGTGCCCATATGGAACTCAGAGATTGGAGCAGCCATGCTATCTGTTATACATCCCTCTGGGGTTAAAAAGAGATCTCTCAAGAATTGCGCCCCTAGATATTTACTATTTTCCCTCCGGCAGTCTATCTATCTCTTTAGCTCTCTTCAGTTCATGCTGTGAGCTTGTCTTCTGGGATTTACTTGATCCACCTGGGGTTTTGAAAGACTGCGCATGATTTAGTCATGTACTCTACCGCAATTAGCGTATTAAATTCTAAAGCCTTTTCAGCACCAGCAAATTACCTTCCGTGTTGTAAAGCGATCAATATCTCAATCGATTTAAAAACAATTAAACCTTTATAGAGTTTGTTAATCACGCCTAGAATTGATTTCCTGATAACATGAATTTGTTTTGTGATGTTTCTTATTAATTATTTTATTGACACAAATGAATCCGTGTGAAGGTAACACGCAGGTTTTGTCAGGTGTAGGTATCTATCTATCTATCTATCTATCTATCTATCTATCTATCTATCTATCTGTCTGTCTGTCTGTCTGTCTGTCTGTCTGTCTGTCTGTCTGTCTGT
>CAIGQQ010033860.1:2367789-2378625 GCA_903798035.1 Danio albolineatus
CTATCTATCTATCTATCTATCTATCTATCTATCTATCTATCTATCTACCTGTCTGTCTGTCTGTCTGTCTGTCTGTCTGTCTGTCTGTCTGTTTGTCTGTCTGTCTATCTAAACAGTTGATGAATTTTATCTATCTGTCTGTTTGTCTGTCTGTCTATCTGTCTAAACGTTTGATATTTTTTATTTTTTATCTATCTATCTGTTAATTTACCTATTTGCATACTGTATTTTAAATAATCAATCAAAAATACTAGTTTTATTTCATGTACTAATTTTAAAGTTTTGTGTATTTAATATAAAAATTTGTTTGTTGTTGAATGCTACAATGAATACTGCACTGAAATATAAATAGATAAGACTAAGGCACTTGTATTTAATTTGTAAATAATCCTTGCTTTTATTTTTTAACTGGCTGTGTGTGGCATAGGCTACTACACTTTCACAACACGTTTGGTAAAGCTGCCATGTAAAACTACAGTTAATGGGCGGAGACGAAGATACGTAATGTACGTAATGGTTGTTTTGTCTGAACGTGAGTGCGTGTATCCAAAAAAAAACAGTACGTGCCTGCACGGACTCTAATGTCATAGTAAGTATATACAAGCGTCAGTTTGTAATCTTTTTTTATACTTTAACAATTAAACTAAAGATTTTAAGTAGAAATATATGATTATATGCATGTATAATATGAGTAAATAGTTTAAGTGTCTCTTGAAGTACTTGCGTCGTCGCTGCGCTGTTTCATGTAACTTTGTGTGGACGTTAAAATAAATGTATCAGGTAGATTTAGCACTTATGTTATCATTTATTGCACATTTAAACTATATGACATGTAAATTTTCATATGTTTGCTGTACTAAAGGGGTTCCTCGAGTGTAAATCTGTGCTTGAAATCAGTACTTCAACAAACTAGTTACAACATAGTTTCTCAATTAGCCTCTTTTTGCGTACATACTACGTTTATTATTGCTTTCATGTTAAAACAGTCGCCTCATAGAGAAATGAAACTCGTGTAAAATGGGAAAGTGTGGCTTCATGGTGGGTCATTTTGCGGTTTCCGCTGATTATTCGCTTCATCCTGCGTTTGTCATGGCATACATGCTGAGACACACAAACAAAACACAGCTGCAACTGTGAAGTCTTTAGCAATGGCTTTTTATATAGCCACAGGAATGACACATTTCATATGTACACTGTACTATTGTTAAGTACATAGAATATGTTGCATTCTAATGTTATGTTACATCACTATTACGAGTATTGCGTTAAAACCTTTACAGTCTAAAGTTAAAACACGTGTTTATTAAATTGTATGTGTTACAGCATGTTAAGACAGAATGTCTTATAGATACAGGCTGCACAGAAAATACCTGCATTTTTTTAAGCCTATCTGACAAATTACAAGTTGAGACACGCAGTTACTTTGTTTGTGTCATTGTTATAGTCTAATTGTGCAAGAAAAGTATCCTGAAATAACAAAATACACTAACAATATGAGCTCTTTTACTACTTTATTTACTACACAAAATGTGTGGCATAGACACTATAAACACTATATTAATAATTGTTGGGAATGTCAGAGTATAAAGATATGCGGTAACACTTTACAATAACAGTACATGAATAATGATGTATTAATATGTAAACTAAACATTACTTTATTTTGAATTAAAGATGAGTTAAGGTTTGCACTAATCATGAACTAACTTTTACTACAACGTGAGTCACATGAGTTCATGTGTGAATAATGGCTACCTTAATTACTTGTAAGTAGGCCAGTCACAATAATCAATATATCGACTTATCGCACAATACATTGACATGACCTCAATCATTTTTGGTGATGCAATATATATCGCCCGTCTGTAAAAACCAGTTCTTGCAACATTTTAGCTGATTGCACAACCTCTCTATCTCTATTAGAGGTGTCAGTGTCAGTATGGTTAAAAAAACATTGTAGTATTTACCATAAACGACTAAAGTATATTTTGATGTGGATGCCTGACGACTGAAAATAGATCTGGTAGCAGATATCAAAAACTCTGTTACTTTTTACCTTGCATTTAAAAAAAAAAATTTTTTTAAGTTATTATTATCTGTTTTGGATATGCGGTTTCACATTCTGATTCCAATGCCTAATCATTAAATTATTAAAATTAATAATTAAATTAAATATTCCTAAGAACAAAATATGATGTGTCCTTTTGAAGAGTGTACTTACGTTACTGGCATTATATAATGAGTGGCCTTAAAATGACAATAATATAGTTTATCGCGATCTATTTTGGTGCAATATATCGTACAACAAAAAATAGATATCGTGACAGGCCTACTTGTTAGTACATGATTGTTTGTTAATTAATGTATGAATTACCACATTAGCTTTTGTTTAATTTAACCATCGTGAACTCATAATATGTTAATATATAATTATGTTGTGACTTTACTTGGAGGGGCACATCATCATTAACCCATTCTTAACTACTCATGAACATCTTATGCACGTCCAACTAGTGGGTTTACACTGAATAACAATAGAAAAGTGTTCTGTCAACATCAGCATGAACAGGAGTTCATGAGTAGTTAAGTCATGACATAATTATACATTAACAGCTCATGAGTTCATGTTGGTTACATTTGGCTCAAACTTAAATGTTAATTAATACATTAATTAACAACAAGTAATTAAGGTAACCATTATTCACAAATGAACTCATGTGACTTATGTTGTAGTTAAAGTTAGTTCATGATTAGTGCATACCTTAACTCATCATTAATTCAAAATAATGTTTAGTTTACATATTAATTCATCATTATTCATGTACTGTTATTGTAAAGTGTTACCAGATATGCATTTATGTAGCATTTATTTTTTCTATTATTAGTATTATTATTATTATTATTACATAAATGATTATTGTCAGTATATATAAATGATAATTTGTGCAAACCTCATTTGATAAATGTCACATATGTACATATTTTTGAGTGACCATGATTACTTCTCAATTTTAGGATTTTTTTTCCCTTTAAACTTTTAGAGCAATTTAGTCACTTTATTTTAAGGTACAATTCACTCTATTACTAAACCATTAACTGTGACTTTTAGCTCAATAAGCTCATAATTGGCTGCTTAATAATATTTAATAAGGTAGTAGTTGGGTATATGTACACTACCTGACAAAAGTCTTGTCATTGATCCCAGTTTTAAGAGCAACAAATAATAACTTGACTTCTAGTTGCTCATTTGGAAAAGTGGGAGAAGGTAGATTTTTCTGATTAATCTGTTGAACTGCATCCCAATCACCACAAATACTGCAACCCACCTACTGGAACCCACAGGGACCCAAGATTCTCACAGAAATCAGTCAAGTTTGGTGAAGGAAAAATCATGTTTGGGGTTACTTTCAGTACGGGGCGTGCAAGAGATCTGCAGAGTGGGTGGCAACATCAACAGCCTGAGGTATCAAGACATTTATGCTGTCCATTATATTACAAACCACTGGAGAGGGCAAATTCTTCAGCAGGATAGCGCTCCTTCTCATACTTCAGCCTCCACATCAGTTCCTGAAGTTCCTGAAAGCAAAGAAGATCAAGGTGCTCCAGGATTGGCCAGCCCAGTCACTCGACATAAGCATTATTGAGCATGTCTAGAATAAGATAAAGGAGGAGGCATTGAAGATGATTCCAAAAATCTTGATAAACTCTGGGAGTCCTGCAAGAACGCTTTGTTTGCCATTCCAGATGACTTTATTAATAAGTTATTTGAGTCATTGCAGAGATGTATGGATGCAGTCCTCCAAGCTCATAGGAGTCACACAATATTAGTTATTTTTCCACTGCAGCATGACTTTATATTCTATACTGCACATTATCTCTGTGTGACAAGACTTTTGTCTAAGCAAATTCAGACATTATTTTCCTAATTAAGTCATTAAAAATCAAGGCATGAATAAATTTTATTTAGGTAAAATAAGCGTAATCTTGAGGCCTTTGTCTTTCATATAAGCCACTTCAGGTACCAAATGATCAACTAGATCAGGGATCACCAAACTTGTTCCTGGAGGTCCGGTGTCCTGCAGATTTTAGCTCCAACCCTAATCAAACACACCTGAACAAGCTAATCAAGCTCTCACTAGGTATACTTAAAACATCCAGGCAGGTGTTTTGAGACAAGTTGGAGCTAAACTATGCAGGACTCCGGACCTCCAGGACCGAGATTGGTGATCCCTGAACTAGATGTAAAGTTGTTATTTGTTGTTCATAAAACTGGTAAGGCGACAAAACTTTTGTCAGGTTGTGTATTGGGAAGAATTAGGAATGTAGAATTTAATCATGCAGAACTTATATTTATATGTACTAATAAACAGCCAATATCTTAATAATAGGCAGTTAATACACCACCGCTAGTTAATAGTGAGAATTGCGTGAGAATAAAGTGTTCAAAAATTAAATCTTTGTATGTTTAATTATTGACTGTTGATCCAAAAATTAAGTTGTAGTCATTGTCTTTCTCTCTTTCTCACACAGAAAATATCAAATGAATGAGGATGTATATGAGGTCCCTGAGGGGACGGAGTATCGATATCTGGTGCAGGATGAGGGAGAGGAACAGATACAGTATGTTCGCCGGCACTACGTCAGTCCATTCCTGGTGTTGTCCCGCAGGTGCATGTTCCTTATTGGCTGCGGTGTGATCGCCCTCCTCACTCTTGCGGGATACTTGGCTTATGTGGCCAAGACTTCACCTCCAAGGGTGGCAGAGGTGCAGACTGAGTGCGGTTGGCTGCATGGGCAGTGGAAAGATGGGGCATACTCTTTCAAAGGCATCCCGTACGCTGTACCACCAGTGGGTGAACGTCGCTGGAGACCCCCGGAGAATTTAGTTGTTGCGGGAAAGTGTTGGGAGGGCAAGTATGACGCTACTCATTTCCGTAGCATCTGCGCGCAGGTTCAGCCACTACGAAGAGACGGGAAGGTCATGGGAGAGGAGGACTGTCTGCATTTGAGCGTTTGGACGCCGAGTCTGCATCCCGCTAAACCTCTGCCTGTCATGGTTTGGATCCACGGAGGATACCTCCACATGCTGAGCGGCCAGGAGAAAGGCTACTCCCCTACTGAAGAGCTGGCGGAACGTACACAAATGGTTTACGTCAGTCTGAATTACAGGCTAAATGCTTTTGGCTTTATGGCCTTGGAGATGTTTAGGGAAGGTTCTCCAACCAACTCCTCAGGTAAGACCGCATACTTGTACAGTTCACTCAGGACAGCTGTCCATCTTGTCATAGAGTGCATAAGTGGCCTTGTTGTAAGGCCTCTTTCTGGTTCAACTTGCCAAGCAGGAGTTGAACCAGTGTTTTCTGGTTTCAGCCTTTATTCATGACTGTGAGGGTGCAAGTGCAAACAGAGATGCACGAACACTGGCGAAGTTTAAAGCCGCGTAGATCAGTCGATCCATTAGCAATTTGCTCATATGTCAGCTCATAGACAGATCTACATGGCTTTGAAATGATCCAGTATCTGTGTATCTATGTTTGCACATGAACACTGGCTAATCAGAGGTGTTTAAGAACGTGCTAAACAGTGCGTACATGTTATCAGGAAATGACGTTTTTAAAATTTCAGTATCGATTGGTACAAAACTTATAACTAGAGCCAGATGGAATCTGCGGACATTTTTTGCTATTTCTGCGGAGTATTTTGTTAAAAATCTGTGCATTTATGCGGAATGATTTTGGGAATATCATAACTAAAAACTTAATATATGAAATAAAAGTAATACCTTTTTAACTTGTATTTAATGTCTACAATGTCAATCCAATTAGATCCACATTATTTGGTAAACAAAGCAAGTCTCTCATATAAAATATCTGCTAAAAGACAGAAAATAGTACTTTACAAACTGTATTGTAAATAAATCAAGTGAATATTTTCATATTAGTCAGTAATATTACTGAAATTCATTTAAAAACTGAATAAATATACATTTACACACATTTACACCAGTAAATAAACAAAATCAATGATGGGCTAAAAATCTGCAGAAATTTGCGGAATTCTGCGTGCGCAGATTCCGTGTGGCCCTACTTATAACTTTCGACAACCTTAGTTCAAAGACATGCAGTGTAGGTAAAATGGGTAAACAAAAATTGTCCGTATTATTATTAATTATTGGTGTAGTAGTGATGGGTCGTTCTTGAACGATTTGTTCATTTTGAATGACTCTTATGTGACTCGAAAACGATAAGTCCTCTAAGGGAGTGATTCGTTCAATCACGCATGCACACATTTGTGCACGTGGGGTAGAAGATTAGTTCCTTTTTCGAGTCCTCTATCAGGTTTAAGACATTTGTTCATCAGCGTGAAAGACAGAAGCCAATCATATGCTTTTAGAACTGGAAAAAGAGATTTTATCCTTACGTTTCTTGAGTCCTCAGTTTGAGTCATTCGTCTCTTTACATGCTGTCTCGTGTTGAACGAATGACTCAAAAACCTAAAACCTCAATAGATGCTTGTTCGAATCGCCAACAACAATTGTGTCAACTTTCTTTCTTCTTCTGTGTGACAAGGAGTGTTTTTGCATACTCTTCTGCTCGACGGCAGAGAAAATCGATTGGACTTGAAATGCGGAAATACGTCTCGAAAAACGCTGAAGATAAACGCAAACAAAAAGCGTCCCGATGTGTACGAGACTTAAATGGTTGAGACTGAAAATATGAAACAGAAAAAGGGGAAGTTTAAACTTAAGCATTTTATTTGAACATTCATTCATTCATTTTCTTTTGCGGCTTAGTCCCTTTATTAATCAGGGGTCGCCACAGCGAAATGAACCGCCAACTTATCCAGCATTTGTTTTATGCAGTGGATGCCCTTCCAGCTGCAACCCATCACTGGGAAACATCCATACATTCTCATTCACACTCAGACACTACAAACATTTTAGCTTACCCAATTCACTTATACCAAGTATTTGGACTGTGGGGGAAACCTGAGCACCCGGAGGAAACCCACATGAACACGGATAGAACATTCAATCTCCACATAGAAATGCCAACTGACCCAGCCAAGGCTTAAACCAGCGTCCTTCTTGCTGTGAGGCGACAGCACTACCTACTGCTCCACTGTGTCACCCTTATTTGAACATAATTTTCAAAATGCCCTACTTCTATTTAATTAATGAGAGAACATGCAAATCCTCAGTCATATGTGTGAAGCCTGCTGCGTTGTCAGGTGTTTGTTACCCAATAAATTTGTATATTGTTCTTTAATCTTAACTTTGAATTTTTCTGTAGACATTTTTTTTCCTAAACATAGCACATACCGTACCGTACCAAACCGTGACCCTAAAACTGGCATCCATACCGAACCGTGAGTAGATTGAACCGTTTCACCCCTAATAGTGAGCGAGATAAAACATTTAAAACTAAAATACGCAACAGTACGCTAACCAGCATGGAAGCAGCATAACCATTATGTTCTGGTTCTCTCAACACTCCATGACAATATTAATGGCATGGTAGGCAAACACGCTAAGATCGTAGCCTATTATGACTTTTGAGGCCAGAGTAGAGAGGTTTACTTGCACAACGTCTACTTTTAGTTTTGAAAGTAGTTTTCCAATCATTCTCTGCAGAGTCGTAGATAAAGCAGTTTTTCCACTATGAATTCAACTGTTAAACTCAAATTTAATTAAACATTAAAACGTTGCAAGCTTTAGCAAAAGTTTATATCATCGATTACCCACCCAGTTGGACATTTAAAGCTTGTCATTAAAAATCCATTTCCATATGCAGAAAATGAATGGATTTCTTCAGGAGCCCAGCTGTTTCTCTCTTATACTGAAATTCATTAAACATCATCTCGCAGTTTTTTCTAGACAAGGATGTTCTGAACGGTACTCCGCTTACTGTGTGTTTCTGTTTTCTTTTAAAGGGAATTATGGCTTCATGGATCAGATCCAAGCACTTCAGTGGGTCCAGCGAAATATCCATCACTTCGGCGGTGATGCAGGGAGGGTGACCATATTTGGTCAAAGTTCAGGTACAACTAAACTTATTTGGATACTTGAAACGTCATTGCATTGCATTTGTATGCTAAAGATATGATGGTCCCTTATACACTTTGATATACTTTTTGGGAATATGAAATTATAATTTATTGAATGTTCCTTTTTTTCTTTGTGTAACATGGTAACTTGTCTATTAACTACTAGTGACTTATTAACTGCCATTTAATAAGATATTGGCTGTTTATTTGTTTTTATAAAGTACATATTCTGCATGATCTTATTCTACATTCCTAATAATAGCCATTACCTAGTTAATGTTAATGGTTAGTTAATACACTGTTAAAAAAAACAGTTAATAGCAGTTTTTCATATTTTGTAATGTATTAAAATTTTTTCCCCTGGTAATTCTCTTTTGAGAATTTCTCTTTTAACCTTGAAAGTTTGAAAAAAGTGACATTGGTAATAGTGTAAAGTGATATATTGACTGGTTTGGTGTTGTATATTACGGTACAAAAACCTTGTAATAAACTGCCAGTAAATTTTCTATTTCACAGACTCTTTTCTCTATATATAATATATTACTATATGAATTATATATATTGTCACTTTGGTAAATTGTAGAGTTCAGTTTTCAACATCAAACATCGACAGAGCAAAGATCAACATCTCATAATCCAATTTACAACCATAAATAAACTGAAAAAAATCACAAAATACTCTATAGATGTTTATTACGCCCGATTTATACGAGGCTTCAGACTTGACAGAGGATGTGTCTGAAATTGCAATTATCATAGCAGCATCAGCCAATGAAATTAGACCGCTGCTGGCTACTCTCTGAGGCCCTGTTTACACAAATGTGTTTTCGTTTTAAAACGCATACGTTTTGCTACGGTTACGCCATCCGTCCACACTACGCCGGAGTTTTCGAGCCCCAAAAATGGAGCGTTTTGGAAACGCTGGAGAGGCCGTTTTCATTCTAAAACGCTGCTGCTCCGTCTCAGTGTGGATGGAGGAAACCGGAGACATCAAAAACGGAGGCGTGGCTGCTGGACACAGAAATAGGAGCGTGGTTGACCGCACTATTGTCTGTTTTAGGCACTATTGTGCAGTTAAACTCTGCCTTTTTTACTACAACAGCTGCATATATTCGCAAGAGGCAAGCTATTGTTCGAGCACTCGCATTTCAAGCAGCATAAGCCCTATTTAGGAAGCCGGTTTTGGGTTAGCGTTTGTTGACTAACAATAACCAAACGCCGAGCGAGACACATGCTTCCTGTTTATACTTGAACGTGCATGCCCAGAGTGCGCGAATGGTCACGTGATATACGTATTTGGTGGAGTAGTGTGGAGGGAGATATGTTCAGAAACGCTGGGTGAAACGCTAGTGTGGACGCGGATCGTTTTCATGCTAAAATGCCGTTTTAAAAGTAAAACGCACTAGTGTAAACGGGGCCTGAGCTAGGGAATTTGCATAAAGCAATCTGATTAGCTAACGCTTCTGTTAGTGCTTGAAAAGTTGAGAAATTCCCAACTTCTGCAGTGAGCGCTGCTAGGATCCACAATTGGGTGTTGTGTAAAAGGAAACCCTATATGGGTTTCCTTTTACTGTTGATTACAAAAGATATTTTGAAAAATGGTTTAAACCTGTAATCATAGACCACTGTAGATTGAAAAACAAATATTATAAAAGTCAATGGTTACCAGTTTCCCACATTTTTCAAAATAACTTCTTTTGTGTTCAATCGAAGACAGAAGTGACAAGTGAAGGTTGATGAAAAGATGACAGTATTTTCAGTTCTGAGTGAACTATCACTTTAAATATCTTTCTTGCTGTGTGATTTCAAGGAGGGACTTCGGTTTGGACCTTGATGATGTCTCCACTGGCCAAAGGACTTTTTCATGGTGCGATTGACATGAGTGGCTCGTACGTGTATAATGCTTCCCTGGAGTCAGCAGAAAAAGACAACTTAGAATTCCTGAAGAGAACCGGCTGCAAGGACGCCATCTGCCTGAGAAGACTAAACATCGCTCAAGTCCTTCAGGTGAGGAAATTTATGGCCGAGCTTGTAACCTTCCACAGGCTGACTAACAACAGCCTCAACCTGTTAGCCTCTTCATCTGTAAACACTCTTTAATAAATCATCAAACCTCGACCGCCTGCCAGTTCTCACCAAACGCTCGATGAATCCCAATCTGAAGATGGAGTTTAATTTCTCTAAATGGTAGTCATACATCAGAAATGGATCTGTGCTTGACTTAATGTCTGTGATTTGTATCTGACTCAGGCAATCCCGTGGCAGCAGTACCCGTCATGGGCGGCCGATGACTTGGTCGATCTTCCAGTCAAAGGTGTTTTTGTAGGCCCCGTGGCAGTAATTGACGGCCATGTTCTGGAAGCGCCTCCATTTGAGTCCTGGGAGCAGCACGGCACCTTTAATGACGTCCCATTTGTGGTGGGAACAACTGAACAGGAGACTGATTTTGGGTAATCTGAAAACGCTCCAGTTATCGGTTGTAAAATGAAAATGAGAAAGTAGTGTGCCGTACAGAAATGCTTTGAGAATATCTTCACATTCTGTTCGAATTTATGATTTGGAAATAAAGTAGCCGACAGGATGGAAAATCGTAATTTGGATTGAAGGTGAATGAAAGGATTTGGATTTGAATGCCGTAAATAAATAAATGGATGGTTGTTGGTTGGATGGATGGAATAATGGATGGATGGATGGATGGATGGATGTTTATGTGGATGGATGGATGAACAGATGCTTATGTGGATGGATGGATGTTTATGTGGATGGATGGATGGATGGATGGATGGATGG
>CAIGQQ010033860.1:2378635-2419019 GCA_903798035.1 Danio albolineatus
GATAGGTGGATGGATGTTTATGTGGATGGATGGATGGATGGATGGATCGATGGATGATTATGCGGATGGATGGATGGATGGATGGATGTTTATGTGAATAGATGGGTATGTGGATGGGTGGATGATTATGTGGATGGATGAATGGATGGATGTTTATGTGCATAGATGGTTATGTGGATGGAAGTTTATGTGGATGGATGGAATGATGGATGTTTTTGTGGATGGATGGATGGATGGATGGATGATAATGTGGATGGAATGATGGATGGATAGATGTTTATATGGATGGAGGGCAAAATAACTGGAAAAATAATATCGACTGTCATCACAGCAAAGACAGGGCTCGAAATTACGACCGTTTTGGTCGCATATGCGCCTGAAATTGAATCTATGCGACCTCAAAATATATTTGGGAGCATTTGTGTGAGTTCATAAAATTGTTGCGTGCGACTGGTTTTCACTGCAAAATGTTCCCCGCATGCGCAGATTTAGGACACATTCACGCAGAATGCATCTTTGCACTTGAAAGGCAGCGCTCAAGAACTGTTTAAAACTGTTGTCATGTCAACTTGCTGCAGTAAACAAAGACTGCAATGCTTGCCCCGCCTTCGCGCTCTTTTTATTGGCCCACTGCACTAGAACTGATTGCGAATGGATTGGTTAAAATCAGCTGTCAATTACTTAGTCAACGCCTTCTGCCTTCAGATGACAGGAGAGCTACAACCGCGAGCATGTAAAGCGCTGAAGATGAGAATGACAACAACACCATCAGATTTTGTTTTAGAAAACACCTAAAGCAACAAATAATGGCACATCTAATTACTGATATTGTGGTGAATGTTAATCCACAATCTACATTTGTCCATTGGCTTCAAGTTCGCTATGAAAATAACTAAAGCATTCACTGTAAAGTCTGTGGGACGGAATTTTCAGGTAACTGTCTGCCACATCTACACATTTTAAGCACGAGATGTTCTGTTGAATCCTTCATTTAATCGCTAGATGCTGTCAGCTGTGCAGCCATAAGTAAAAGTTAACACCACGTACACCATCGCAAAAGGGCTTGCATGGACTAAGATTAAACTAATATTGCAGCTCATAAAGAGACCGGTATTGCTATTAAAATTACGTATACAAATAATAATGTATATATCAAAAGCAACTGTGCAATATCAGACATCACCCGTGAGAACACAGCACGTTAACAGATTCATTCATGTCAAGTAGTGCGTGCAGGGCCGGTGAGCGGTCCGCCCATGTATCTTTTGGTCACTCAATTATGTTATAAAAATGTATTTTCTAGTGATAACGGGATTTCGTTGAGACATATTTTCCTGACGCAAGCATATATATATATATTTTTGCTTGTTAGTTTTGATTAGTGTTGATTTCAAATGCAATAAATTTGTTTATATAAAACTTAGCAATGGTGTTCATAATTGGTGGGTGCGACTAAATTTTGTCTGGTGCGCCTACATTTTAAAAGTTAGGAGCACCAGTGCTACCAAGCAAAAAGGTTAATTTCGAGCCCTGAAAGATAAAAGAAATTCCTCGTTAGAAATTAGTCAATAAAAATATTATATTTAAAAAAGTGTTCTGTATGTTAAACAGCACTGGGGAAGTATTTGAAAAAGAATTATTGTGACTTCATCTGTGTTTTTCTCTAGTCCTCCATATGAAAACATCTCGACATGGACTTGGGGGGATTATCAATGGATTGTTACAAGTGAGTCAACTCATAAGTCACATATATTTCTCTATATATAGAGTCAGTGAATTTGTTGTTTTTTTTCTCACCACATACCTGTCGATCATTCACTCAGACAAACTGAGCCCTTTCGGAGAGAACGTGACCAGTCAGGCTCTGAAGCTGTACAATAGCTCAGCACCGTGTCCGACCTCTGTCCGCTGTCCAGAAAGGCTCTTCACCACCATGGTCTCTGACATGAAGGCCTCCTGCCCCAGAAACGACCTTGCTAAAAGAGCTGCAGGTTCAGATCCATTTTTCATTTCACAATTCAGGAACTGAGCTTCCTCAGCACTCTGAATATTTGATCATTTGTGAGCTGCAGTAAATATTTCATGATAAGTGGCTGTGTAAGCAGGATAATGTACAGCGAGCAGTCATAATTGCAGAGTAAACTTCCCCAGGATGATGCAAGACCCTTTAAGACTGACTCTAGGTTATCCTTAAAGGAACACTCCCCTTTTTTTAAAATAAAGCTCATTTTACAACTCACCTAGAGTTAAACAGTTGAGTTTTATCATTGTTGAATTCATTCACTTTTAGCTTAGCTTAGCATAAATCATTAAATCAGATTAGACCGTTAGCATTTCTCTCAAAAAAAGTCCAGAGTTTAGATTCATTCATTCATTTTCCTTCGTCTTAGTCTCTGCTTTAGAGGTCACCACAGTGAAGTGAATCACCAACTATTCAAGCATATTTTTTACGCAGTAGAAATATGCTTCCAGCTGCAACCCAATATTGGGAAACACTCATACACACTCATTCAGACACTACGGACAATTTTGTTTATTTAAATCACCTATAGCGCAAGTCTTTCTTTAGACAGTGGGGGAAACCGGAGCACCCGGAGGAAACCCACAGCAACACGGGGAGAACATGCACACTCCAAACAGAAATGCCAACTGACCTAGCCGGGACTCGAACCAGCAACCTTCTTGCTGAGAGGCAACAGTGCTAACCACTGAGCCACTGTTCTGCCCCAAAGAGCTTAGATAATTTTCCTAATTAAAGATTGACTCTTCTCTAGTTACATTGTGTACTATGATCGATAGAAGAATTGGTAACACTTTAATTTGTGACGTAATTACACGTTCTATTCACTTACTATAGTAATAACAATTAATTATGCATATTAATCCTATACCTAACCCACATTCTAACCCCAACCATACAGTAAATACATGTAATTAATTAAGATTACTCAGTAGTTAAATTAATTGTAACACTATAGCTCCGTCACCTTACAATCAAATGTAACTGAAAAATGAAATGTTTCTATTTTCTAGGCCTTTATGGCTTTGAACTATAATCTCAATTCGGCAGGGGCACTGATATTACGCAACGCCTGAAATAGTTCTGAAACTTCTCTCCCAAATGTCTTCTCAGTTACATAGCAGTATAGTCCCCTGATAATTACGCCAGAGTAGGAGTATAGGAGTATAGTTCCTAGCCATATTGACCTGAAAAAATAATACTCCATCTGTCCTAGTGTACAATATATAACTACAGAAAAGTCAAGCTTCAAAACTACGAACTCTCTAGTCCTTTTTGAGCGAGATGCTAATGGTCTAATCCAATTTAATGATCTATGCTAAGCTAAGCTAAAAGTGCCAAACCCGAAGATTGACTGAATGGATCAATTGAATGGATTAAACAATGTTCATCTCTTAGGTGAGCTGTAAAATGAATCTTTTGGGTGTTTTTTAAAGTGTAGTCGTGCTGCACGAAATTAGAAAAATCTAACGTTGCGATATTTTGTTAGTCTGTGATATATCGCAATACGAAAACAATTTCACCAGTTGACTTAAATATCTCTATTTGGAAAGAATGGGTCATTTTAGACTGATTCAGATGATTCTGTTGGCATGTGCATCTGTATGTAATCTAGTAAACACATTAAAAGCATAGGTAGACACAATAAAGAAATAAGTGAAATTTTACAAACTATAAAATATGATTGATCGCGGATCGCAAGCATCGATAAACCAATCAGATTAATCCAAACCTACAATAAATAGCCCATTTAACCCTTTCTTCCCTTATCTTTGTTTTTTAGGAATCCCCCCATCCACCCCTTTCTCACTTTACCACAGGGGGTTCTCGAGAACTACCTGATCTCTGACCCTTTTATGGCCCGTTTCCACTGAGTGGTACAGTACGGTACGGTACGGGTCGGTACGGGTCACCTTTATCAGGCTTGCGTTTCCACTGCAAAAGGGTACTCTTTTGATGGGCGTGGTGTACGACAGAAAGTTTGTCGACGTCATTTTCCCTCGAGGACATGTCTACAGTAAAGCTTTATGGGTCGTTCAAAAATCATACGAGAAGCACTTCTCACAAAACAGATGCTTTATTATACACATAAACACTGGTGTAAAAATGTCACTACTGACTGAACATGATCTGATTATAACTGCAGATCATTGATGCGAAATAGCCTACGGTCCGCGATTATATTAAATAAATAAATAAATGCTGCATATATGTACACACAGCCCGTACACAGTCTCCGATGTTACCAAATTACAGAAAAACTACACACAGCAGACATGTATGCCTTATTTAGGTTCAAAAACAATACGAAATATAGCCCCGTCTGTGCAAACCTCTCATCTGTGTCTGTAATCTTCACCAGTACATGTAGCCTCTCTGTCATTATTCTCTCGTTAGAGAGTAACTCCGTCATTCCCAGTTGATAATAATCCAGGTTAGGATCTTTGTTATTTTAAATATTGACGCGCACGCGATCGCAAGCGACAAAGCGAAAGCACTCGCGCTCGCGCTGATGGGCTCGTAACCCATAACAATCTGCTCTTCTCTCAGCTCTGTGTCCGTTCAAGACGACGACAATGTTTGTTTAAGCTCGGGTCGACCATGGCTCGTTATTATATGCTGATATTATTTGAAGCATTGTCTCTCGGCTGTGTATTAAACATGGCGGGTCTTTTGTTTTCATTCTGCCTGAAGCGTGAGCAAATGACGTCACTCTGTAAGCTAATGGCGTTCAGCTGCGCCTCTAGCTCCGCCTTACAGCACCCTTTCTGGGTTTGGTACCCTTTCGAAAGGGTGACCAAAAAGGGGTACGGTACGGTTCAGTTCGGTACGCTTTTAGACAGTGGAAACGGCCTTAAAAGCGTACCGAACCGTACCGTACCGTACCGTACCACTCAGTGGAAACGGGCCATTACATGCTATTTGTCCAGGTGGGAGCTCAGAGTTCTCTCCCGGGACAGCATGCCAAACCTGCTGTTAATATCAAGCAGTATCTAAGGCCCCGTTTACACTTGTGCGTTTTAGTTTTAAAACCGCGTTTTAGCATGAAAACGATCCGCGTCCACACTAGCATTTCACCCAGTGTTTCTAAACACATCTCCGTCTACACTAATCCATTAAAAACGTATATCACATGACCATTCGCGCACTCTGGGCATGCGCGTTCAAGTATAAACAGGAAGCTTGTGTCTCGCTCGGCATTTGGTTATTGTTAGTCAACAAACGCTGGTTGAACGATGAACGCGATGGCAAAGAAAGCAAGAGAGGTCTTTTTGTGGACAGACGACGAGGTCCAGTTGTTACTTAAAGATACAAATCAATATAAAACATCCATGGCTATCGAAAATACAGTGTTTACAGTGAAGGCCGGTCTGCCGTTTTCCGGTGACTTTATAGTCATGTGATAGGGGCTTGACGAATAAGGGAAGGATACGCAATGACCCAAAAGCCCCAATCCAGTTGCTAATCTCTGCAGCCACGCCTCCGTTTTCAGATGTCTCCGTTTTCCCCCATCCACACTGAGACGGAGCAGCAGCGTTTTAGAATGAAAACGGCCTCTCCAGCGTTTCCAAAACGCTCCGTTTTCGGGGCTCGAAAACTCCGGCGTAGTGTGGACGGATGGTGTAACCGTAGCAAAACTTATGAGTTTTAAAATGAAAACGCATTAGTGTAAACAGGGCCTGAGTGTGAACTCTTGAAAGAGTGTTTTATCGTTTTCCGAGTTGAACTCTATTCAGGTGAAGTAGTTGAACAACTAAAATTTTAATAATAATAATAAAGTTAATGGCTATTACTAATTGTTTTTAACTATACATGGTTACATTTAACTATACATTAACTATATATTTATTACTAAGTTACTAACTATACAATTTTTTACAGTGCGTTCACACCAAAATCGTTGAGAGCGTCAAAGTAGCCGGAAGTCATTCATTTTTAATGGGAGCAGGCGTTGATAAGCGTCGAGCAGTGGCGTAGCGCGTGTTCGCCGGTGTGGGCGTTGAGGAGAGTTGAAATCAAGTCAACTTTATGGTAGAGCTATGACGTGGTCCGCCGGCAACCAGTCAAAATGTAAACATCCAGAGAACACAGTCACTGTGAACTTTGGTTTCGACCACAATTGTTCCCAAAGGTTTGATTATTGTGGTCGCTGGATTTCCAATTATTTATTTACTATGTTTTCTTACAGGGACATACATTAAAAAAAAGTTACTGACAAGTAGATGTGCATTAATGTTATTTTTATCTTAATAAAGGGGGAATCTCATGCTCATGCTTCAGAATATTTTATACATGGACCCATATTGAATAAGTGGAGCAAACAACTTGATCTTCTATAGTTAAATGAATTTGATCAACAACATTTTCACGCTTGTTTTCACGAATGTTGACGCTCTCGCTGGCGGAGCAGAGAGGCAGACAGGGTTGTCGCCAGGGCAGCCAGAGTGAACTTTGAACGCTCTCACCCCAGCTGGTCTCTCATCTACAATCATTAGTCAACCAATCAGATTAATTCAAACGCACTAAAAGTAGCCCAGCAAATATTACTCCCTTATTTTCGTTTTTCCGAAGAAACCCCCCATCCACCCCTTCTACCTTTACCACGGGGAGCTCTTGAGAACTACCTGATCTTGTACTCCCCATTACATGCTCATTCAACCAGGTGGGAGCTCTGGGCTCAACTATCTCCGAGCTCAGGGTTCTCTCCCGGGACAGCAATGCCAAACCTGCTAACATTTGTCAAACAATATCTAAGTGTGAACTCTTGAAATATCACTATAAATTATAATCCAGACTCAACACTGCAGATCCTGTGATGTGACTATTGCAAATGATCACATTGCCACATCGATGCTGAAACTATATTGTGCAGCCCTAGTAAAGTGTATCAAATATGACTTTTGAATGTGTTCCAGGTGCTCTAAAGAGCCCAGTGTACCGTTACCTGGTGACTTACACTCCATCAAAACAAGCAAACGCCTCCAGCTGGCTTCCCTTCCCCAGCCGCTTCGCCTTTCATCTGCTAGACAGCCTGGCTTTCTTCAGGGGTCTCGAAATGGTGCTGGGGACTCTGTCACCTGCTGATATCGACTTCCAGGAGATGATCACAAAGTATTTTGTGCATTTTGCCAAAGAGGGTAAGCTGAACTTGAGACTTCCCAAACTAATGACATCACAGTAATATTAGCAAATCCATTGAGATGGAGGAAAAGGGCAGCATAGTGGCTCAGTGGTTAGCACTGTTGCCCCACAGCAAGAAGGTCGCTGGTTCGAGATGGATGAAAAGCTACTAAGAGATTTGGGCTGCTGTCTTGGCTTTCACTGCCTTTCTACACCTTCCTTTCTTCATGTGTTCAATACTTTTCCCCGATTTCTTTTCATTTTATTACTCATAACTTCATTTGCAAGCTAATTAGTTTTGTTTGTTTGTGCATATTTGGATTGCTTTGGTTGTTATCAACACCCGGTTGAAAAATTCAACGGTATCTTTAGAAAAATGTTTTCCGGTGACCTGTTCAATACTTATTTTCCCTCAGTACATTTACTTTCGCTATACAAATGCCTTAGCTTTAGCAATAGAAATAGTAAAACTATTTATAAGCACAAAAAACAAAACAAATGCTGAACATAATATATCAAGAGTTCCGACAAATATATAATTCATATTAAAAAATAATGTGCTTGAGCAGCAAATCTGCATATTTAAACGATTTATGAAGATCACATTACAGCCATTTTTCGTACAGCCAGTGTTTTTCTCCAGAATTGATGGCAAGTTATTTTAACATACCCTGTTACATTTTAGCCTTCGTATGAAAGCAATAAAAAATAGTTTTGTTTTGTAATGGTAAAGTTTATTGTTGCATTACCATGATTTTGGCTAAATGCTTTATTTAAAAAACTGTCCTCTAGAACGTAACCCAGTTTAAAATTGGATAATACTAGTATTAGAAATGCGTATTTACCATTCACTTTGACTATTGCTCAAGTAAACTGTTTATTAAATAAATACCAAGGTATTTATTTAGTGGTTAAGTTTAGATACAGGATATTATTAAGGGATGTAGACTCATTAATATGTTTGGTTACATTACTTAATTTATTTTAACTCTTTATTTAACTACTGAGTAATAATATATATGCTTACTATATGGCTACAGTTAGAATGTTAGATTTATTTGGAAATAATTATGCATAATTAATTGAAATTACTATGGTAAACGCATGGAACATGGACACCTTAATATAAAGTGTTATCAAAATGTTCTTTATGAGTACTAATAAACAACTAATATGCAAGCTAATAAGCACATGAGTGTTACTCCCTATACTATTACCTGAACTTTAAAAAAAAAAACAATGTTCTGTCAATGTGATCAAATCCTGCATATAACATTCCCAGTCTCTTCATAACCTTGCAGGTCAGATGCCGGAGGAATGGCCGGCGTTTCCCGCCCGCGTCGCCCTGCTGGACAAGAACGTTTCTTTCGTAAAAAGCTATTCCAGCGAGAGATGCGAGCTGTGGGAGGAGAACGGCTTCTACTCGTACGCCTGGGTCAACTGAGCCTCTTCACCATCACTGACTGCGCTTTACAGTGTGATTATACAGCATTCACACTAATCATAGCACTGGAGGGTATATAGCGTGCAGTAGTTTGCACCTAATTCCATAGGAAAGTAAAATCATGTTTATCTTAAAGGGATAGTTCACGCAAAAATGACAAAATCCTGTTAATTTACTCACCCACGTCATCCAAGACTTGTTTTCTTCAGTAGAACGTTAAAGTCTGCATGAACTGAAAGCTGCAACCCCTTTTTTTTCCATATTGTGATGCAGTTCCGAGAAAAATGGAATATTAAATGTGAAAACAGTGGGCGTGGCTTGTTTTTCTACTGTGAGCTGATTGGATCTGAGTAAATTTCATTCCGCAAGATCGGTAAAAGGGTTTGGGGAGCGTTATTATAACTTAACAGACACCATTCTGTTTGCTGTCAAAACAGACAGTTGGAGGGGTGTGGTTAAGTATGTTAGCCCCGCCCAATATCGCAAATAGACCTAATCTGGGAATTTAAAAAAAACACAAACAAGAAGTGCATTTCAGATTTTAATTTTAGATTACAAGGGCAAACTATTATTTTTCTCACTGGCATGCACAGATGAATTGTTCACCACAAAACTAGCAATGCGAGCTAACAAAATCAGTATGGTTAGTTTGATTTCATGTGTACTTTAAATGATAGTGCTTAAAGAAATAAGACATAATTGAATTTTTTTTTTTATTTTAGCATGTAAATTGCGTAAATTACGTTTAACATATAAATTACATGGGTGCCACGGTGGCGTAGTGAGTAGCACGTTCGCCTCACAGCAAGAAGGTCGCTGGTTCGATCCCCGGCTAGGCCAGTTGGCATTTCTGTGTGGAGTTTGCATGTTCTCCCCGTGGTTGCGTGGGTTTCCTCCGGGTGCTCCGGTTTCCCCCACAGTCCAAAGACATGCGGTACAGGTGAATTGGGTAAGCTAAATTGTCCATAGTGTATGTGTGTGAATGAGAATGTATGAATGTGTTTCCCAGAGATGGGTTGTGGCTGGAAGGGCATCCGCTGCGTAAAACAAATGCTGGATAAGTTGGCGGTTCAATCCGCTGTGGCGACCCCGGATTAATAAAGGGACTAAGCCGAAAAGAAAACGAATGAATGAATGAATATAAATTACATGTAAACGCGTTAGTTCCATACGTTTTGGCCCCGATGGCCTTCCATATCTGTGGGTCCTTGGTGACTCATAATGGCAGTGAATGGTTATAGGTTTTTTAGATTCAAGATAAATACATCAATCACCAAGCAATCATCTATCAACAAACTGCATCACCTGACCGCCTGTCCAAGTGTTCCCTCACGATTACGTCAGCAAAAGTGACGGGACTACAATCGGACTACATTCATGCATGCGGCGATATCTGTTTGACTAGGCCAGTTTTGACTATCGCCATTTTCAACCTCTCCCTAATCAAACAGACCTGAATCAACTCATCAGAACATTACAAGAGACTCCAAAACATGAAGTTAGTGGGTCAGATAAGGGAGACATCCAAAATATGTACTGTTGGTGTGCTTTGAGGAACAGGGTTGGGAAACACTGGACTAGGCTGTGGATTAAAGCTAATAATATAATAAATAATGTTCAATTTCTTACACTAACCAATCGTTTAGTTTCACAAGACCTCAGTGCGTCATCAGGAGCCGTGGCTAATGATTTGGACTCAGTTGTATGTGTTTATTTTGAATCTAAAAAACCTGTAACCATTCACTGCCATTATCTGAATCACCAAAGACCACAGATTCAGCTCTAAATCTTCTTTAATGTTCTACTGAAGACAAAAAAAAAGTCACCTACATCTCTGATCAATTGTTTGCGAGTAGATTAACATGAAATATTCATTTTTGGGTGAACTGACCCCTTAAATGCTTCTCATAGACACTCAGATGGAGATTTGGCTCTTTGTATTGGTGCAATGCAAAGACTGCAGGAAAGAATTGAAAGATATAGTCATCGAACATTATAGCTGCGTCCTAATTTGTGTGTGTGTGTGTGTGTGTGTTTGTGTGCAGTTTTATTATGTCTTTAGGTTGAAAGCAAATGGCCTTAACCACTATGTACTTGCATAACAAATATAGAAATACAGTGTACTTACTGTGTTCATAATGTATTGCAGAGCACTCGTGGTGCTCTTGAGGTGGAATACAGATCAGGTTAGGGGTGGTATGGGTAGGTTTAATGGTGGGTAAGGTGTAAGGGTTATGAAATTGCGTACAGAAATGAATTACAGATGAAATTACATGCAAGCACAAGTGCATTTACACAATATTGTAACAAATTACTGATTTGAAGGCGACACGGTGGCGCAGTAAGTAGTGTTGTCACCTCACAGCAAGAAGGTCGCTGGTTCTAGCCTCGGCTGGGTCAGTTGGCATTTCTGTGTGGAGTTTGTTCTCCCCGTGGTTGCGTGGGTTTCCTCCGGGTGCTCCGGTTTCCCCCACAGTCCAAAGACATGCGGTACAGGTGAATTGGGTGAGCTAAATTGTCTGTAGTGTATGTGTGTGAATGAGAATGTATGGATGTTTCCCAGAGATGGGTTGCAGCTGTAAGGGCATCCGCTGTGTAAAACAAATGCTGGATAAGTTGGCGGTTCATTCCGCTGTGGCGACCCCGGATTAATAAAGGGACTAAGCTGAAAAGAAAATGACAGAATGAATGAATGACTAATTTGAGTACATAGTAGGGAAGGCCCCTTAATATAAAGTGGGACCTGTTCGGAGGTATAAATAGTGCAGGTAGTGTGTTCACACTGAAAATAAAGAGTGAAAACGTGCAATTGAAATATGGATGATGCACTAAAAATCCAAGTGTGCACTGTTGAACGCTCCGCTGTCGCTGATTTCATTCTGTAGTGAAGCAGGTGAAGCTTTCAGGCTTTGATAATTAACGGCAAAATCACCTTATATAGTTCATATAAGCACAGCCTCTGGAACAATCGTTTTTTTTTCCAAGACCAAATTGTCAGAGATTTGCTGATGTTGTAGGTCAACAGTTTATTGTTAATTTGCAAAAAGGAAAGGAGTTAGTTCTTAAAGAAATGAAAACATTCTACCACACAGCCATTCATTTGATCTATCTATCTATCTATCTATCTATCTATCTATCTATCTATCTATCTATCTATCTATCTATCTATCTATCTATCTATCTATCTATCTATCCATCCATCCATCCATCCATCCATCCATCTAGCTGTCTCTCTGTCTATCCATCCATCCATCTATCTATCTATCTGTCCGTCCGTCTGTCTATCTATCTATCCATCCATCCATCTATCTATCTAGCTGTCTGTCTATCTATCTATCTATCTATCCATCCATCTATCATCCATCCATCCATGTATCTATCTATCCATCCTTCAATCCATATATCTATCGGCCTATCATTGAATCCAACTAACATTTAATCTATCCATCGTTCCTTCTATCCATCTATCTATCTAGCATTTTGTTCTCTTTCTATCGTTTATTTTTTTCATTCAGCCGTCGTTCGTTTGTTCATTCGTTCAAACTTTATCATTTGTTTCTTTCTGTCATCTGTTTATATCTTTCAATCTATCATTCAATCGATCGTTCGAACTGTCATTCAATCTATCATTCAATCTATCGTTCTGTCTGTCGTTCAATCCATCCATCATTCATTTAATCTATTCAATTTATCTATATGTATCGTTGAATCTATCATTCAAACTATCTATTGTTCAATTTATCTGTAGTTCTATCTAAAATTCTAATTTCTATTGTTTGTTTTTTTTTATTCATCATGATCATTTAGCTATGGTTTGTTCATTCATTCAAACCTTTTCATTTGTGTCTATCCATCTATCTTTATCTGTCATCTAAAACATTGATCATCTGTTTATCTCTTCTTTAATTTGTTTGTTTTTTCATGGTTATCTTTGGTAATCTTTCTATTGTTTGCTTGTTTGTTCATTCATTTGTCATTTCTGTTTATATATAATTCGTTTATTTTTATATCTGTGCCAATCATATCTATCTATCTATCTATCTATCTATCTATCTATCTATCTATCTATCCAATCCGAGCTGTGATCAGGCATCTTTAGAGTGTACTTTAACTATAAGCTGAGAAGGGAAATGGATTCGCTCTCAGGGCCTGAACGTTTTGCATGAGAGCATCTGAAGGCTTTTGTTTTTAAGCCATAAATCCGCATTATTCAGGTTTCTCTTGGTTTGTTTGTTACACTAATCGCCTCCATATATTTACTGAATACAGCCAGTCTGCTGGTTTTTCCCCCAAACCTGCTATTCTTTGATTGTGTGACGAAGCAAATCCAAAAAGGCTTTGACAGGGATGAGAAGCCCGAGACACAATGAGGGCCTACAAAGGGATAAAGCCGCTCTCTGATCACCCTCTATTAATTTAACTGCCGTGTAAATAAGACTGAAGGGGGGCTTTCAGCTATTGATCTTTTGTTAGTATGCAGATGCAGTAGAACTTAGAAACTGACGCGGTGACGTTTCTGTTGGGTTTTTATAAATGTGACGATCAAAGGGTGTTTTACCACTTCTGAACAGACTTGGGAATCAGGAATATCATAGAGAGCTATCAAATTGAATCTGCAACCTTTTTTGTAAAGTGACGCAAAAAGAGAAAAAGTGGGTGTGGTTTGTTTTTTCTACAGCGTTTCATACTGATTGGATGTAGTAAAGTAGGCATTTCTTTCAGAAAGATCTGCAAAAGGGTTTCGAGAGTTATTACAACCTAACAGACACCTCCTCTTCACCATTTCAGTTTTTTTTATTTATTTTTTTGGTCAAAACATAGTTGGAGGGGCGTGGTTATGTATGTTAGCCACGCCCAGTACCTCAGACAGACGTAATCTGAAGATTTAACTGAAAACAAACAGGAAGTGCCTTTTTAGATTTCAATTAAAAATTTCAAGGGCATAGATTTTGTTCTTAATGACATGCACAGATTCATTGTTCACCACAAAACTACCAATGCGAGTTAAAATCAATAAATAAATGAGTGATAATGAAATCAGTTATTAAAAAAAAAAAAAAAAGTGTTAACATGTAAATTCCAGTCATTTTGGCCCAAACAGCCTTCCATACGCTATTTCTCTCTGTTCCATATACTACACTCTCCAGTTTGTTCATGTTGGCCAGAGGTAAACACAGAGTTCTAGAACATACCTACCGATTGCGTAAACACAACGGACCAATGGGAGTTCAAAAGTGTTTTGGAGTCAAGACAAAACTCCTTAAAAGTTTACTTTGAGCGGTTTCAAACTGCCAAAACAAATTTAAAAAAAGAACTCGGTCGGATTTTGGTTCAGTTTTGATCAGATTTTGCTTTGTTGATTACTTAATTTCAATTCATTTTTCGATTTGGTTTGAAGTATTTAGGGCCTGAAAATGTTGATATTTGAAAAATGGTTAGAAAATGGTGTTGTCTCCAACTTCTTTTTTTATTTTAAGTAAATCATTGTCTAAACATACTCTTATTGAGATAATATGATTTACAATCTAAGCTCTATAGTTCCTATTATGAGGGAAATAATGCAATGCTGACAGAGACGATGACATTAAAATGTACATGATTTTTTTCTAATAAAACTTGTGTACCTTAAATTGTAACCCAAGCTGTGTCTGTCCACATGTCATGCCTAAGTTTTTTTTTATCATATTATTTTGTTTGTTTGTTTGTTTGCAGGAACAGTTGACAAATAATTCATCTGCTATTGGTGTTTCCTTATTTTGTGCAAATTAATGAGAGAATAAAATGGTAAGCCTTAATGGCTTCTAAAGTTTAACAGATAGATCAATAAGACAATAGACAAAAAAGATAGATAAAAATGAATGATAGAAAGAATGAACAAACAATCGAACAAACGAACTATGGATAAAGATAAAAAGGTAAAATGATAAAACGATAGAATGACAGATAAAATAATAGATCAAACGAACAAATGATAGAAGGAACAAATAATAAATAGAACAAAAAAAATGTACGAACGGCAGATATATGAATGATAAAACAAATGATAGAACGAACAAATAAACGAACGATAGAATGAACAATAAATGAACGATAGAAAAAAAATCAACAAAAACATTACGAATGATAGAGAAAACAAATAAATGTATAAACGAAAACGATAGATAAAACAAACAAATGAACGATAGAATGAATAAATCAACAAACGACAGAGCGAACAATAGAACAAACAATAATAGAACAAAAAAACGTACAAAAACGTAGATAGAACAAACAAACGATTGAATGATAGAATGACCAAATAAACGAAAGATAGGAAAACAAACAATAGATAGAACAAAATGAAACGTACGAACGATAAATAAAGAACAAACAAACGTATGAACGATAGATTAAACAAACAAATGATAAAACAAATGATAGAATGACCAAATAAACTAAAGATAGGAAAAACAAACAATAGAACAAAAACAAACGTATGAATGATAGATTGAACAAACATAAGCGTGATAGATAAATGTATGAACTATAGATGGAGGGAACAAACAAACGTATGAACGATAAAACAAAAAAGTGATGGAACGAACAAATGAAATTAACGATAGAAAGAAAAATAGAACAAAAACAAACATACGAACGATAAATAAACAAACAAATTTATGAACGACAAAACAAAAACGATAGAACGAACAAACAATCGATAGTATGATAGAACGATACAGCGATTGGGTGTTTTTATTATAAGGTTATGGTTATGTTGAGGACTAAGAGGCTTTATAGGGTTAACACAGGCCAGTCCTCTGCTGATTAGATTTTCATCAGGGTTTAAGGGTCAACTCTTCATCCGCTGTGTAGTCAGTGTGGATTAATTATTCCATCGCCACTACGGTTTGTTTGCACTTTACCCATAATCCTCCAGCCATAAAACGATTGTAGATTTTACCGAATCAAATCACCAAGTCTTAAGCAGCCGTTCTCAATCTTTTATTCACACACACAACACAACGGGTTCTCCTCAGCAGGCTACAATAAACAGCTTTTTATTCCAGACGCTGGTGGGATCGTTGTTCTTTATTCTTTCAAATTGAGCATTGGAATACAAACGGACAGGCAGACGAATATAACCAGTTTCCAGGCTGGCATAAACCCCAAAAGAGAAGGAGAGAAGGCTGTAATAACGCATGTACTAGGAATACTAGGAAACTGTATCGCACATGCACTTTAACTGATGACGGTACTGCGACGGGGGAATTCAAATATAACGATTCGATCATTATCGTGTGAAGCAGTGCTTCCCGAGCATGTTCCTGAAGGCACACCACCGACAGTTCATATTTTGGATGCCTGCCTTATCTAACCCATTAACATCAGGTTTTGGAGTCTTCTAATATTCTGATGAGCTGATTCAGGTGTGTTTGAGTAGGAAGGGGTTGAAAATCAGTACTGTTGGTGTGCCTGCTGGAACACGGTACAGAATTTGGTCTAAACTGAGGGCGAAATCAGATCTCAGGTGTGTAAATTTGACTGATTGCTGGAGTTCAGCACCAGAGTCTTCGGCGTATGCTGGCATGCAAAAACATGGTTTATTTTTTCTCTTAAAAATCACGTCCTGAAAACTCAACCTTCCAGGCGTCAATCACACAGCCACGTCCACAAAAAAAAAAGCCTCATCATCCTTGCCATGCGAGGACATATTGCACAAAATCACTGTCGTATCATCACTCCAACGTTCTCATAACTAATAAGGTAAAATCACGATAATGCATCCAAATCTAAAAGATCGAAGGAAACGGCTGCGGTTCAGAAAGACACCCCTTTCCTCATGTTACCGTGGTCTCCTTTAAAATACAAAACAGAAAGCAGTGAGGACGTTAGCGCTAGAAGTTTAGTTGTACATTTAATTCCAGACAATACTTTTTTGAAATCAAAGACCGGGCATAGAAAACAGGACTGTTAGTTAAAACCGAGCGCACTGCGGTGGGGGAATCAAACTTTACACCCCTCCCAGTGCTTCTGCGGTCGTCTGAAAGTAAAAGGAGAGTCTTCTGAGAGAAATACTGTCAGTGAGTGTCTACAGTGGTCTGGAGAGAGATGGGGAGGTCCTGGTTTTCATCTCTCTCTATCTCTCAGAAAAAAGGAACGCTTCCCATCAGCAGTGAGGTGTCCTGTTTGATGCAGCAGTCCCAACACGCTCCTTCAGTAAGATCCATAGCGATCCTGAAACACAAAACGATTGAATAATTGGGTTATTAATTACCTTCGTTCATCTTCAGAACACAACTGAAGGTATTTTAGATGAACAACACTTATTTGTGGATCTGTTGGCTTGTCAAGTTATAGTTTTAACAAATACAAACCACTTCCATATAAACCTTTTCATATTTTTCTATTGTATATTTAATTCAGTTTTGTCACCTGCAACGATCCAAGGTATAGCCCTTCTCTCAATAAACAGTTCACAGTTTAGTAACGTTGTTTTTATCTCTGCTTCTCATGTACTTCTTTGCGTCAAATTAAATGTATACACCCACCGGCCACTTTATTAGGTACACCTTACTCGTATCGAGTTGGACCCCCTTTTGCCTTCATCCTTTATGGAACAGTTTTAACAAGGTACTGGAAATATATTGGATTTTGGTCCATATTGACATGATAGCATCACGCAGTTGCTGCAGATTTGTCGGCTGCACGTCCACGATGCGAATCTCATATTCCACCACATCCCAAAGGTGCTCTATTGGATGGAGATCTGGTGACTGTGGAGGACATTTGAACACAGTGAACTCATTGTCATGTTCAAGAAACCAGTTTGAGATGATTCATGCTTTATGACATGGTGTGCTATCCTGCTGGAAGAAGCCACCAGAAGATGGGTGCACTCTGGTCATAAAGGGATGGACATGGTCAGCAACAATACTCGGGTAGTCTGTGGTGTTGACACGATGCTCAACTGGAACTAACGGCCCAAAAGTGTGCCAAGAAAATACCCCCACACCATTATACCACCAACAGCCTGAACCGTTGATACTAGGCAGGATGGACCCATGCTTTCATGTTGTTGATGCCAAATTCTGACCCGACCATCTGAATTTTACAGCAGAAATCGAGACTCATCAGACCAGCAAACATTTCTCCAATCTTCTATTGTTCAGTTTTGGTGAGCCTGTGTGAATTTTAGCCTCAGTTTCCTTGTTCTTTGCTGACAGGAGCGGCACCCGGTGTGGTCTTTCTGCTGCTGTAGCCCATCTGCCTCAAGGTTGGACGTGTTGTTCATTCAGAGATGCTCTTCTGCAGACCTCGGTTGTAACGAGTGGTCATTTGAGTTACTGATGCCTTTCTATCAGCTGGAACTAGTCTGGCCATTCTCCTCTGACATTATATATTTTTTCGTTCAGACCATTCTCTGTAAACCCAGAGTGAAAAATCCCAGTAGATCAGCAGTTTCTGAAATACTTGGACCAGCCTCGGTCGTTCAAAGTCACTTAAACCACCTTTCTTCCCTATTCTGATGCTTGGTTTGATCTGCAGCAGATCGTCTTGACCATGTCTACATGCCTAAATACATTGAGATGCTGCCATGTGATTGGCTGATTATCATTAACAACATTAACATTAGCTGATTTGCATTAACAAGCAGTCGGACAGGCGTACCTAATAAAGTGGCCGGTGAGTGTAGATGGTTGGTTTGGTTCATATCGCTTCAACAATGGCCATTAGATGGAAAATAAACCCAAGATTCAACATTTTTATTTTTCATTATGAAATTATCTGTTGCTTACGCAAGATGACAAAGCAAATAATAATAATAATAATAACAATTGTCATCTATGCTGTTTTTGCACTGTCATCACATTCACTTTTCTTATACACTGGATCGCTAAACTGAACGTCAAATCAGACTGCCTCTCACTGATGCTGATTTATTAAGCCCAGTGAGGCTTTGATTTGTCAGGGTTTGCTGCTGGTAGACTGTAAAGCATGAAGTAAGTAGTGAAGGTTCACCTGAATGGTGTTCATGACCCCATTAGCCAGCACTGCCATCTTCCCTGCTACTGTCTTCACACCCTGCTTGAACTGAGCGATGTCTGGACCCGAGGGAAGAACACTGTCAAACCCTGACGAACCTACAGAAGCACACAAAACACACCCAAATCAACTTAACAATCAGACAATATCTTGATTATATTCAGGGTTCCCTGACTTTTAAAAGCACCATTCCTTTTGAAACAGCTACAGTGTACTCAACACCAAAATAGGCAGATTCTGTAGGCTATAATAAATGATCTGATGGGTGTTTTACGCTGAAACTTTGCCGACACATTCTGGAGACACCAAAGGCTTATAAAAGTGGAAAAATAAGTGCTCTTTAAGTACTTTCAAGCATGGGAACCCTATACAACATTCATACAAACGAACACAATACAGACACATGGAAAGATTTTGGCACGTTTTACTACATGATTAGCAAACAAAACAATTAAAACTGTGTTTACCAGAAGGACGAACACTGCCATCACCGAACAGGTCAGCAGAACTGATGGAGGTGCTTCCAGACATACCCTCCAGACGAGTCTTTGCTTCATACTAGGAGGAAAAAGTATATATTTATTTATAAACGACACAAATATAAATTATATTACACATAAGATACTGTATATCAATCACAAAATTGTGGAACAAGACTGTTTTTGTAAAGTTTAGATCTGAATTGTAAAAAAATTTAAAAAAATTAGCCGAGAATAAAAATCTGAGGTGCATGAAGTTAATCCGAAGACTTCTATAATGCTACAAGACTTATACTGAAGTGGAATTTTCGATTAATATAATTTGCTTTTTTATTCTTTATTTAGTAGTTTATTCTACAAAAATATTAAGCAGCACAAGTTTCCAATGTTAATATTGAAAGTTACTCAAATTTATTGACAATACTGTGAATATTAAACATTTCTTGAACAACAAGTAAATTATAATCATTCATTCATTCATTCATTTTCTTGTCGGCTTAGTCCCTTTATTAATCCGGGGTCGCCACAGCGGAATGAACCGCCAACTTATCCAGCATTTGTTTTACGCAGCGGATGCCCTTCCAGCCGCAACCCATCTCTGGGAAACACATTCATACACACTCATACACTACGGACAATTAAGCCTACCCAATTCACCTGTACCACATGTCTTTGGACTGTGGGGGAAACCGGAGCACCCGGAGGAAACCCACGCAACCACGGGGAGAACATGCAAACTCCACACAGAAATGCCAACTGACCCGGCCGGGGTACGAACCAGCGACCTTCTTGCTGTGAGGTGAACGTGCTACTCACTACGCCACCGTGGCGCCTAAATTATAATCAGCATATTAAAATTTTTTTTTGAGAATAAATTAAAATAATGATAATAATAATATTAATAATAATAAACAACAACAACAATAATAATAATAATAAAGATTTTAATGGCTTCTAAAAAGTTTTGAAAATTCAAAAAAATGTGTCATTTTAAATTGAAATATTTCATAATTTTACTGTTTATATGCATTTTAGCTTTGCCTTGCTGAGCATAAGAAATAATAATAAAAAAACTAATATTCCAAATTTCTGCATATTATATAAGAAAATATAATGAAGAAAATAAACTCTAAAAAAAGAGAGTTATGGTAGTTAAATTGAAATAAATACGGAAAAAGAGTTGAAGTAAAGTAGTGGTTAGTACCTCTGGGTTGCTCTCACGGCCGAAGAACATGTCCGAGGAGATAGCTTTAGCATTAGCAAACTTCTGGCGTGCTTCGCTAGATTCGGAGACTGGCACAGAAACGTCCGGCTTCCGTCTGCTGGGCAACCTGAAATACGTCGAGTCCAGAGTCACAAAAACCAGCCGCTAATCAAAACCCCACCCACTGACTGCCGGATGAGGACGTTACCTTTCTCCGATTGGCTGAATGCTTGAGATGGTGACCTCGCTGTCTTTAGGCTCCTCCTTCTCCAGAGCCCAGGAGGAGAACGACGAACCGCCATCATTGTCCCACCGCGACCCAAAGCTGTCTCCTGATGTGAAAGGGTTGTCCTTGTACCTGAAAACGCAGTCAGTCATACAAGTTACTAGTGCTGTCACGATACTAGAAATTGCATGATCTACTTTGATATAAAAATTGAAACCATTTTCAAATAAAAATATTTATGCATGTCTTTTTTTCCCTCAATTTACCAGCTTCAAAACCTCATGGCTCAGTCAGGCCAAAATTAAACAAACATTTGTCGAATTTAAACGGCATTAATGGTGAAAAATCTTTGGTCTATTTTTAAATGCACTTCTGGACTGGGAAATCAATGTTTAGAGAGGAAATGGTGCCATTTGTGCTCAAGAGTTACAGCATTTTTAGTTAAATTTATTTGTCAGTAGGTGATTCCAAAGGGCCATTACCACCAATACTGTGTGGGCTCCAGTATTCAGATATTGGTTAATTATTGCATGCTTTTCCTTACCCACATGGAAAGAACGTATATGAGGATAAATGAGGATATATATGATAATATATATGCTGCATATATGCGCATAAATGCCACATATAGGCAAAATTGAGGTGCATCCACATAAGCCCTATATATACATAAGAGAAATGTCTCCTATAGACCATTTTGAGAGATGTAAACAAAAACAATGTTCCCAACGTATTTCCTGTTTTACATTTTTAATTTCTATAGCTTCAGAGAATCCAAAAGGAGACACATATCGATAAATCATGTTATGATAGCTGCTTAAACATTAAAGGGCACCTATTTTAAAAAATCTGGACAGACATGTGTGTAGGTATAGTGTATAGACCCTCTTATTGGGCTGATATAAACACACCCAGTCCTTTATTTTTTTTATTTAACAGAATAAAAACGGTGGACCAATTGGACATACCTGTCAACATTGTGATGTGAAAATAAGGGATCTTCCACAATCTCACAAAAACAAAATTTGATAGTATACATTGGCAAACAGCTTAGCTTATTAAAATGAGCTATTATAAAGAAATAGAATCAAGTTATCAAATCTCAATCTTTTTCTCACTGTATAACTCACACATTCTGATTAAAGAGCAGCAAATGAATCTCATTTATTTAGATTTTTTGTTTGATTACATTAACAGAGGTGTCACTACGTTATAATGGAAGCATTCGATTACTTTCCTAACGTGTTATGCTCATTTAGGTCAAAATTAGTTGTGTTTGAAAAAACCCCATCAACATCTTTAGATGTTATTATTATTGATTATGTGTATACGTCTGTTCAAACATGCACCCAAAACCCAGTATCCACTTTCGCTTTGCTTCTAATTGAGTGTACAGAATCCGTTTGGGAAACAGCGTCTATTTATCACTATGGAGCGCGTCAGCTGACAGTCACGCACCGCTTTATGACTGTTTTGAGGATTGCATAGGAGGAGCGATGGCACGTTTAAGAGCAAGGGCGGCCCCTGGTGGTTGTGTTGCGTATAGGGAGGATCGGCTCTTTAATGTTTATTGACACCCGCCGGAGAACGACTGAAAATATGGGAGAAATACGGGAAAATACCTTTACGGGATAGCGGGATAGAACTGTAAAATACGGGAGAATCCCGGGAAATACGGGAGGGTTGACAGGCATGCAATTGGAGCAGTTTTGAGACTGACCGCAACTTGACGTAGGAGTGCGGTCCCCCCGCCCACCAAATTGATTGACAGCTGCGTATTAACATGTCTCCGTAGTAATGCGTATAATCCTATCAACAAGACAGGACGTGCGGAAAGCAACCAGGAATAAAAGATCTGTTCAGCGCTCTGTGATCATCAATCATCATCAAATGTGATCAAGAGTGAGTTTCACAAGTTTAAACTGTTTTAAAACAATGCATGTTAATGAATTACAGCGATTTACTTCAGCTTTACTTCATCACTACAGCCGCGTGTCAGGACAATTATAAAAGAAGACCTCAATCTCGGTTTGTTGACGTTAAATCAGGTGTATTTTGTACATTAACATAACAGATATCCATACAGCAGTGGATATTAACCTGTATCCTGTCACATTTGCTTGCAAAAAGAGTGTAAACCTAAACGCGCGTGCTGTCTGTGTCCGCTTTGTGTGTGATGACTCGTTGCAACTCCACAACAAACACATCAAACAATCATTGGTAACAATCATTGGTAAAGTTCTTACTGTAGTATTTCTCACAAACGTTACGTAAGATCTGCTTTCTTTACATCTGTATGTAGTCTGACGCAGCCGAGGGCCGAGATTGAGGCACGTGGGAACGGTGGGCGGGGAGAACTAGCCTTAAAGGCACAGTTCACAAAAACAGCAACAAGCTGTGTAGAGCTATAAAATACAAACTACTGAAAGCTATAATCAATAATCTGATGGGTGTTTTGAGCTGAAACTTTACAGGCACATTTTGGAGACACAACAGACTTATATTACCAAGGTGCCCTTTAAGTGATTTGACTAAATAAACAAAAAGTGGCACTTCCATTGATAACAACTGACAAAGGTGCACTAAACTCAGGCTGAAAACAATGCTTCACTGGACTCGCACCCTTTGAGAAGATCATATATATTTTCTGTTGTGCATTAATACGGTGGAAAAGCAATATTATAACAGCATTGACACAGTACTGGAAGAGCAAACCAGTTTCAAACATGCACATACTTTGGTGGTCCGGAAGCAAAGCCAGGCTCCTCAAACATGTCCAGCTTACAGCGAGAGGAGGATTTGACTCCCACTGGGGTCTCCTGCTCGATCACCTGCATCTCGGCCATCACCGAATGAGACACGGCACTGCGAAAACCAAGGACAAAGTCGGATCATGTAAGCCTCATTAAGCTGGACGCTGCAATAAAAGCAACTAAACTAACAAACAGAGCCTCATCAGTCAGCGTGATGGCGTTCTGGCTTATTAATCTGCTGAAGACAGTGATGTCATGCTTGAGAGGAGTGATGTAATTGATGTGACAGTGGTTTAATGGAGGCTGTGTCTTTACCTCCTGTTGCCGAATCCCATGCCCAGCCTCTCCGCCTGCTCCTTCTTCTTCCCCTCCAGATTCTGCATTTTCTTCTCCTCCATCTTTCGGTCGATCTCCAGCTCTTTGTAGGCCAGTCGCATCGAGGCCACTCTGCGAGAGAAGGATCGCAATCAAGAAAAAAAACATAGCTCTGATTGCACTTTCAGAAGCAGCGGTCTCTTCATACGTGTGGATGACCTTTCAAGAGAGGGCAAAATCTTGAACTAGAGAAAGAAAGAAAAGCCCAGCACTGCTAATGGGTCAGATTCTGCATTGTGGAATCTGGAGACTCACATGGACTCGTCGACTTGTTTCTTGGCTTCGGCGGCCTGCTCCTCTCTCATTTTCTCTGCCACCTGGGCTTGTTTTTCCACATCACTGAAACTCTTGCTGCTCACCTTCTGGGCACCAAGACCCTTTTTAGCGCCAAGCTGAAAGCATAGGAAGTATAAATTTTAGTTTTTTTAGAGGTGTCAAAATTAATTGTTTCTTCGGTGCACCGTGATGCAGACAATTAGGCATCGGTTCAGTAATAGATCATAACCGGTTATTAAGTACAGACGTCATTTATCTCATATGCGCTATGTCGCAGTAGCGTACTAAGGCGAGGGAGGCGAGCGCGAGTAAATAAAATCTGTTTGAAAACGCAGTAACTGCGCGTGTGTTTTGCTGAAAAGCCCCTATTTCACTGCGATTGAGAAAATGAAATTAAACTCCATTTCTCTCTCACTGTGGTTCTTTGACCTGCTAGCATGACTTTTCCTCTCCTCTCGGCTTTCACAGCGTTACTTCTGGATACAGACACGAAAGATAACGAGTTTTCTCCTCCGCGTCTATCTTGGATCAGCTGTGATCGCCACTGTCACTCATCGGTGTACAGCGCCGGAGTGTTAAAGCCAATCGCAGCCCTTTCTGTTGAGCGCGTGACCAATAATAGCTCGCTAGACAAGGCTCAGAAAGCGATATTTACATTTGTTTATTTGCTATAAATGCTCATGTTGTTCTGTGCATGTACTTGAGTTTTTAAAGGTACAGTTCATATATCTGACCGCTTGCATTAAATGACATAATTTTATTACAAATAATATAAAAATCTAAATATATTTATACATTTTAATACAAGAATTGTTGTGCTGTGAAGTGAAATATAATTGTCTATGGACAGCATTGTCAGTGCACCGTGATGCACCGAAATATCATACTGAACCGAATCGATGGCATGATAATTGTGAGACCACTGTAGCTTCACACCTCTATAGTTTTTATAGCAATTGTAGTTCCCACTTTATATTAAGTGGCCTTAACTACTAGATACTTGCATCAAAAAATAAGCAAAATGTCCTTATTGGGGTCATATCGTATTGCACAGCACTTCTGATGCCATTGAGGTGGGATTCGGGGGGTAATGTTAGGAAAAGTTTTGGTGGTATGAGCAGGTGTAAGGGATGGATCAACAAAGTAATTGTAAATTCAATTACAGGTGTAATTACATGAAGATTGTTTTTATGGTAGTGTAAAAACTTGTACATAATAAGTGCATTGTTCCAAATTATAAAATTTTTAAAAGTGTAAGTACATAATAATTAAGTCCACTTAATTTAAAGTGGGACTCACTTGTATAATTAGAATGTATGAAAATATATAATGGCCTGTTTCCACTAATGCCGAGTTCAGACTGAATGATTTTAGCCCCGATTTGGACTCGCTGACAGGTTTTGAGAAATCGCCGACAAATGGCTGAAATCAAAAGCAAATCGGTGCTTGTGCACGTGAGTGACAATCACACAATATGAACTATCAAAGACGTGATCTGAGAGAATCGCCGATGAGTCGCTGATGCCCGGGAGATATTTGGCGTGCTGAATATCTGGAGCTGTTGGCGATTTAAATCATGCTGTGTGAAATGTGTTCTGACTGAACATAACATCAGCGATCGCCTACAGCCAATGAGAGAGCAGCATACACTAGTGTGGGTACCTGCAGGCCAGCGGGAGGTTGAGGGAGAAGGTAAAAGTGCTCATTTTAAGTTTATTCGGACCCAAGAAATAGGGGGGTAATTAGTGTAAATTTGGCAGGAGCTCCGTGTCTGTTTGACGTGTCATGTGAGCAATATCACAACCTTAACCTGGTCAAAAAATAAAAGAGTTGAGGAGAAATTGCTAGCAATAGCAAATATGCATTTTCTACCCCATTGAAGGCTTCTTTCTCGTTATGTAGTTAATAACAAAAGATATACTACGTGTTTTTGGGTGTGAGACGTAGTTTGGACAAAGTTGTGATTCTTCCTATTTTGAAGTCATGCAGTGTGAAACTCCCTGTCGCCGATCCATCTTGCAGTGTAAACAATGCAGCGACAAAACGAAAGCCCAGATAGTCATGCAGTGTGAAAACATCTGTGACACGACTACTTTGAAAATCGTGCAGTCTGAACTCGGCATAAGTCACTGCTCAGAAGATTGATATTTTTATATTAATTCATTAAGTAAAAAAAAAAATAAAAATAAAAAATATTGAGATCGACAACTTCAATGTGTATAGCCCGTTTACTGAAATCTTAATTAAAATAAATCACTAAATAAACTGAATGCACAAAATAATCACGCACAAAATATATTACATGAGTCTAACTTTTATTAAAAGCCTCAATTCAGTCATGTGCAAGTGTTGTCAGCATCTGAATGATTATTGTTTTTTTTCAGCTGCAGGCAGAGACATTCTTCTAACCTCTGTGTGGTGCAGCAAGTCTGACACCTACTGATAAAAGCCCAACAGCGCAGGGGAAGGAAACATTTTTCCACAATGACTGAAAGCAGATTAATCCTTGCTCACTGATGATGTTTTGTTTGAAGTGTGTTTTATTTCAGTTTAATGTGTGAATGTGCCTTGCAACGTTGATTGTTCCCTGTTTTGTGGTGTACAGTTTACTACAATAAAAAAAGTATATATTTTTTTTTTACAGAAAGCAGTGATTGTTCACCTACCCCTTTCTTTGCAGCGACTGGCTTCTTTTTTCCAATGATGGAAGGTTTGACTTCTGAAAGCAGACAGAATAGTTAGAGAAAACTGAACAGGAAACTATTTCTTCCAAGATTATTCTAGAAGAACACAACTCCTCCAGACAGGGATCATTAGTGGATGGCGATAGCAGCCAACAAATAGCATGAGAAATATCATGCTGGCAAAGCCAGAGGAAAGGGAAGAGTCACACCTGCACACAATCAATGAGATTATCAGAGTTCACAGTCAACACATCAACACTGGGAACTTTCATGCAGGATTCATAAATCGCATACTGACTCAATGATCCACAGATAGTAAACCCATCACTGAGTATTTATTTACTTATGTAAATGTGTGTACATACATATTCGTTTAGTTTGTATATTAGTTTCAGTATTACTATTATTGACTAATACGCAAATGTTTAAATGATTTATTAACTATACAGGTTGTAAAGTAATATTTTCTGTGGAGTAGATATTTTATGTGAGAGACCTGCTTTGTGAAAAAAAACAAATGGATCTAAATGCACTGTACACTTTGAAAAAATAAAAATTCAAACAATCTTGTGGTTTTATTTCATGTTTTAAGTTTAGTTACTACACTCCCAAAATCATACCGCATATTTTTTAGAAAAATTCTGTGCAGAAATGGACCCTTTTCACAAGCCTGTTATGACGCGTTTAATGGTCATCATAACCTTCAATCCTTGAAAGTTTTTAATATACTGATTTTTAAATAAATGTATGAACATTTATATGTATTTATGTATGTAGTATGTCATATTAGCTTCAAAAAACGAATTACCGTTTGTGCGAGGCGTTTCTAATGCAGCGTCTATGGGACGGGACAGTAAATTAGGCGTTATTCTTTGGCTGCCGTCATCAGTCTCACACAATTTTTTTTTCCTTTTTCTGAAAATCTTTATAACATAATCGTGGAGTTTTTCTTTTATTATTTCAGCAAATAATTTAATAAATCATTATTTATTGAATTCTCCCATTCACTGTGCTCGAAGTTTTCTCAACTATGACGACTTTTGCGACTGAGAAACCTGGAAATGTGAAAAGGGTCTATAGCAAAAATAGTCAGATTCTGTCCATAGTGACTTTACATATCAACTAGTGAAAGGTGGGTAAGATGTGCAACCTTTAAACTGTAGTCTTAAACGGTTAGTTTGATCCATCAATGAAATTTGTCATGATTTATTCCAAAGCTTAAGTGAAATGAGGGGGGAAAAAACTAGGGCTGCATGATACTGGGGTATATATGCAATATTGTTGTTGAGTCTTGTGATAACGATATTTCTTATGATATAACTAACTTAAAAAAAACAACTATATTTTATCACTATTTTAAAAATTATTTATGTAATGATCATACTAAAATAAACAGCTAATGGAATATTTTCGGAGCTAATATAAATATTTAAAAAAAATAAATTTAGAATTTAAAATCAGGAATCAGTAAACTCCTTGATTTCATGTTTTAAGTTTAGTTACGACACTCCCAAAATCATTTCGTATGTATGTGTGTGTGTTTTTTATTTTTTAGCTGAAATAGCAAAAAATGTCTGTCTGGTCCTGCCAATAAGCCACATAAATAATGACGAATACAGAAATTGGCCATAAGATTTACAAGCAGTGCATCCTGATCAACAATGAAAAGCTGCTCTAATCTCTTTCCAGGCCACAAGTCAATCCAGACCGGAAATAACATGTGTTCGGACAGGAAAGTGTCTGCAAGCTCTTTATGAGATCAGAAAAGCCTACATTATGCTTTGTGCATCAGAGAGTGACTTCACACATCGACTAGTGGAACGTAGGGTAAGATGTGGCAACTTTAAACCACATTCCTAAAATGGTTAGTTCGATCCAAAATGAAATTCCTGTCATCAGGTTGTTTCAAGGCTTGACATTAGTTCATCTTCAGAACATAATTAAAGATAAATTACATTAAATCTGATTTCTGTATCCACTGAAGGTTTATTTGTCCAAAACTTAATTCAAAGGATTTTGAATTGTCTGGTTCAATCCTGGCCTTTTAAAGAGACAGTACCTCTTCATAAGGTTTAATAGACCTAATTAAGACTTGATCATGTCTCTTAAGAAGACTTGGATTAAGTTGCTGATTCACAAAGGATTTATTAATTATTTGAGGTTTGTTTTTTTAGAATTTATTCTGGGCTAAACAGATTTTTCAAATTTTCATCAAAATTATTTCTTCCAACAATTTAAAAAAAATAGAAAAGAAAAAACACTGCGAGTTAGAAACTACACAACAGCAAGTCAATAAAGACAGCCCAAAAGTTTTGTTGGGGATTAGTTTATCTATTAACATGCCAAAATAAGAGTGAAATTTTTTAATAAGTGGCAAAGGAAAAGGAAATTCTCACAGATAAACTGTTTAGTGTCAATGTACACCACGCTACAACTAAAACTGACCAAATAAATGAGAAAAATAATGTGTGAATAAATTAATTATGGCAGGTAATTATGCTATATATACTAGTGAGAAGAGAAAGCAAATCTTGGAACAGTCTCTAGAAGACAAGCGTATCACAAAATGATTTTTGAAGCACTCAAAACAGCACATGCTAATGGTCAAAATCGTAATATCATATCCAAAATCCCAATATGTATTGCAGAAATACAAGATACTGCAATGTCAGTTTCGACCAATATCATGCAGTCCTACACAATATGATGAGCAGGCTTGATTTTGGTTGAAGAGGCTTGATTTTGAGTGAACAAACAGGTTCAACCATACCAGCTTTACGCATGAGAACAAATCTCACTGGTTCTAGCAGAATGTCAAATATGCTGTGACACGGAAAAATCTACAGCAGTTTTTTTTTTTTTGCACCAAACGCAAGAATTATTTAACTTCCATTGTCAAATTTAAATACTTAAAACATTGAGCACTGATCAGTGTTTACATGACGATAAACATCTAAATTAAAGGGATAGTTCACCCAAAAATAATACTTTCAATACTTGTTTCAAACCTTTAATGAGTTTCTTTCTCCTGTTAAACACAAAAGACGGAGGTCAGAGGTTACAGTTTTTCAGCTTTGATCAAAATATTTTCTTGTATTCAACAGAAGACATAAAGGTTTGTAATTACTTAAAGATGGGTAAATTTAATTTTTTGAATGAACTATCCCTTTAATTTCGATGCTCTAAATCAGGGGGCCCAAACTTTTCTTATGAAGTGGCAAAAACCAAACATGATTGAGGGAGTGGGCCGATGGTAAATAGACAAAACTATTACATTAAAACTGTTATGGTAATTTCCTAATTTATTAATATTGAAATACACAATATGCTAAATACATGAGTCAAGCTGTACCTGCCTTGATTTGCTCATTGATGACTTGTGTACTGCCCTCTATCTTTGAGTGGAAGTATTTTCATTTTTAAATATCTGATTCACGCACAACATTTAACTGATCATTTCATTTCAGTTGAATTTTTTGTAGCTCAACAACTAAACAAACAAACAAATAAACAAAAAAGGTCATGTTTAACTAAAAATGATGATTCTCAGATGGGATGGCGGGCCAAATCAAAGGTTACCATGGGCCAACTTTTGCCCATGGGTCCTACTTTGGGCATCTCTGCTCTAAATAAATAACTCCTACAGGGATAGTTTACCTAAAAATAAAAAAAGTTACTTATCGCGTATTCTCTTTGATTTGTTTTAATACATTTAAGAGTTTCGTCAAAATACCTTAGACTTCCATAGTAGAAAACATTTCCAACATAAATCCAGCATTCTTCAAAATATCTTCTGTGTTTAAAAGAAGATTATCAACAAGTGAAACGTGAAAAATGTGACAATTTTCAGTTTTGAGTGAACTATCCCTTTCTTTCTTTCTTTAAGATTTCTTAAGCAAAATGAAAGTAAAATATATTAGATTCATTTAAAAGCATCTTTATAATATAAAGATACATTTCTTATAGATTGGAAAGATGGTGCATAAATGACTTAATTTTCATCTTGGCATGAACTAATGACCTCATCAACAGCATTTGCTTCATCATTTTCATCAGCAACAATTTTTTAAATGTCAAATTAAATCCCATCCAATAATAATCAGTATAATGAAATTACCCCTGATATCACCCTGAACAGATTTGAAGCTGCAAGAAAATGCATCATTTAAAAGCAGTGAAGACGATTATTATATGAACACCAAGCTTTTAAAACACAAGCAGTTTTGCAGTGATATTATAATGAAGAAGAGGGGGTGGAGCCAAAGCGCGGCACACACTCGAATTAAGTGTCAGTCAAGCGCAGAACCATGCTGCATCTGTCTGATCAGCCGATAGGCTTCTTGCCTAAATCATTCAGATCACCTTTAGGAGGCTGAGACTCCTCAGACGTCAATCTCATGGAGTCCTCTACATTAACAGAAAATTAACACAAAGCCGTTACTGAAGTACAGCAGGCTCCAAATACATTTGCAATGTCTTAAAACTACATTCACTGGCTTTTTATTACACTCAATATATTATTAATAGCTGTGCTCTTCCAGAACTTGAACTGTGATCAAAGTTCCTTTTAAATTACAAGTAGCAAAGATAGTCAGCACTCAATACTTTATTACATAAACAGCAGGAATAAGAAAAACAAACTCTTCAGCTGTGAAGCCGTGGTCACACTAGAGCTTGAAATTCTGTCAGTGATGTGAAAAATAAGCTGAATAAAATAAATAAAGGAAATCCACATCATTCAAGACCTTTTTTAAGACTCTTTCCATACATTAAGACCTCATCTCCACTTTAGGCTTCAACCAGTCACATTGGCGACATTTTAATTTGCAGTATATTTACTAAATACTGATAGTAAGAAACGAATCCTAAACTAGCATTTTTACTCAACACTGTGGTCCCTCGGTAATCGCTGGAGTTACGCTCTAAAAATAGGTGAAATCCAAAGTAGTAAGCTTTATTTTTTTCAACTATTATAGATGTTTTAAGGCTGTAAAACCCCTCACAGCAAAAACTTTATATACTTTTCTTAGACAGGCATTAACATTTTCATACGTTTCTCACGATTGAACACTCAAGGTTCGGAGAAAAATAAGTCCAGTATTGGAGAATGAAACCAAAGATCAAACCTGTTGTCAGGCGCAAACATTCATCGCTGTCAGCAAAAGGTTGGCATCCAGCGTAATGTTCTTTTAAAAAAAAAATTATTTACATTAAAAAATATATTTTTCAAAAACAAAATAAAAATAGATACATTTAAGCATTCAGCAATCAAGACTACCTTTTAAGGGCTTTATATGTAATTATATGCAAGTATACAAGCATTAAAATATAATAAATCATTACACTGATGAAACTCAACTCATTCTTTTCTCCTTTGGCTTATTTAATAAAATATTGAGTGCGAACCAACTTTGCTACTTGTTTTTACACTTATACATGATTTATGAAAAATCTTTATAAGCCATTACGTTTATTTGCTTCACAATAAGGGATACTCGGTTGTCCAGACTGGTCCTGGAGCTTGACTTGCATATGGATTCATGACAGTTTGGTTATATATTCTCATAAAAATAAAAAAAAATCAATATAAACTTTAAATATGACAAACTGAGGGGTGGATGGAGAAACAGAAACATGTGGGTGTTTAATGAACATGTACACTCTGCCTGAGCACACAAACACTCACACTACAGCAAACACTCACCTATTGTGGCTTTAGGACTTGTGCTCAGTCCTTCGATGCTTGGACCCTCTTCAGGCACTGGATCACATGGATGAGAAATGTTTATTTGATGTCGATGAGGTTGAAATGCATGTGTTTGGATGCGGTTGACTCACGGGTACTGGTAGTTTCTGAAATCTTAGGATTGCTCTGTGCCAGTTGAGGACTAACAGTTTCAGCTCCATTCTGATCAGTCAGGGAAGGGGACGCCATGTCCCAACTGTTGGCAGACTGTAGACGAGAGAACAATTACCAAATTTAACACATCATAAAAAGGCGTATCAGAATGTACATAACGTTAACCATCCTGACACCAAAGAATTAGCAGTGATGAAAGCTGAATGTGTTTGTTGACCTGTCACAGGCCAGCTAGCAAATATACTCTAGGTACTAGTAGGTGTACTGATGTATGGGCGGCCAGTGTTTATCAGCCAATATTGAATTAAAGGGATAGTTTACTCAAACTAAAAGTGCCTCGTGTACTTCACTTCTTCCAAACCTATTTAAGTTTCTTTCTTCAGTTGAACACAACACAAAAAACACTGAAAAATGTTGGAAACCTGTAATCATTGACTTCCACTGTATTTGCTTTTTCTACAATGGCAGTCAATGGTTACAGGTTCAGCGTTCTTTTAATATTTTCATCAGTGTTCATCTGAATCTAGCAATTATAAAGGTTTGAAATAACTTGAGGGTTAATTAATTCAGTAGGTTTTAATTTTGGGGTGAACTATGCTTTTAATTTAAAGCTATTGGCCGTAATATGAAAAAGACAGATACTGATGCTTTATTTACTACATTAAGGCAATGAGTTGCATGGCTTTTGAATAATCCAAGAGCAAAATCGTTAAACTTTTTGAAACTTAAATAACTAAAAAACAGAAAAAAAATGCATAAAATGAAAAAATTCATCGTGATTGATCACATCTAAAATAAAAGTGTGAGTACTGTGCATATTTTTGATGTATATAATTACACACAGGCATGCAAGCATTTGAGAAAACATTTATTTATATTTAGATATAAAATAAGAAACACAATACAAATTATATATAAATTTAGTTTTCCTATGTAGGAAAATTGTTTTGTATAGCTCTGTTTATATGTATGTGTGTGTATCAGATATTACACATGCATATGTACATATTATGTCAAAACAAACTTTTAATTTGGATGCAATTAATCTTTCCCCGACACTAATAATTATATAAAAACAAATAACCTTCTACATTCATGTTATCAATTGTAGAGAGTACAGACATGTCACTGTCTGTGAAATGGGTCAATTTTAAAATGCAATGACTCTGTTTTTTCGTGACAGAATCACTATTTTCAAACAAAAAAGTGATTGTTGTACTCAAATATGATAATTACCTCATCATTCAATGTCCTTCATAAGGTTTTAAATCTTTATGAGTTTACAAAAGAAGATATTTTGAACAATGTAATGTTTTTGCCTACCACAGAAGTGGGTGCCAGCAACCAGCATTTTTGAAAATATCTTCTTTCGTGTTCAACAGTAGAAAGAAACTAAAACAGGTTTTAAAATAGTGAAGGAGGAGTAAATGATGACAGAATTGTAATTTTTGGGTGAACTATCCCTTTAACTATCCCAAGCAAATGCTAGTCATATAAGAACACATTTTTAGAACATAACATTTCTTTCAAAACAAAAATTGTCAAGTTTAACATTGTTAAGTATACTTATTATGGAGAAAATGACATTCTGTGTGACATTGTTTGTTGACTTTTGGTCCAAATGAATGGAAAACACAACTCTGATTTAACTTAATGCGTTTCTATATTAAAACCTCCAGTCTTATGCTTATTTATAAATATTTGTGTGAACTATCCCTTGAAACATCCATCAAGATACAACGGCCAGTCCAACTCTTAAAAATAAGTGTTCCTTCAGACATCATAGCTTCGTGTTTACAAGTCCAAACGTCCAGCTCGGTGTCTCCTACCTGTGTGTGCTCGTCAAAGAAGTCAGTCTCTCTCTTCTCTACAGGTGATGGTTGAGCACAGCTGGAGCTGTCAATCCACAGCTGGAGTGAGAAAGGAGGAAGAAAAGGTGAATCAATGTCCTGAATGCCACTCTCTAGGTAACCTGACCATCTGTGTGTACTTTCATCACCTGTGAGCCTGGGAAGATAAAGCTAACAAATCCTGTGGTAACGTGGAGTTTGTTCAGTGACTCAAGTTCAAAGTTTACTTAACATCACAACACCGCAGAAGTGCATTTAAAAAGAAGAGGTGAAACCCAAACATGTGCATTATACAACTAAACTGCAGAAAATAATACATAAAACATAATGTTATTTATTTGTGTGAAAGGTTTTAGTTTAGTTTATTAAATTTATAGGGCTGATTAAAGTGCTGTACATAAAATACAAATAGCAAAAGGGATAGAGAAAATACAAATAGCAATAACTGCTTAATGAAGCAACTGCAGACCAGTTAAACATAAACATGTTTAAAATGGCAAATTTGACTCGCATACATAAAAAGCTCTTAAACGTATTGTTTGGACATTAAAAAGCCAGCATGCAACTAAAACTAATCCAGCAAAAATCATGTAGGCTAAATATACACAATTCTAAACAATTGAAATATAATTTACATTATGTTTCAGTTATGATATTGATAGCGTTAGGGTTGTCACAATACTGGAATTCGATACCAGTACTGAAACTTTAAAAACATCAATTTCCCTGAGTGTAACAACCAGTGGCGGATTTAGGCATGGGCAATATGGGCGATTGCCCGGGGCAGCATCTTGCTGGGGGCGGCACGGGGAGACAGTGCAAAAGAAAGAAAGAAAAAAAAAAACATGCTTTTTAAGTAAGCCTTGAGGTACGAGGTAAGAGTAATTATCCCACGAAGGGTTATCTAGGAATAAAGACGTTAGGGGCCGTTTACATTAAATTTACATTTTGTTTCTCTTTATATGCAACAGAAACAACGCTGGTGAAAGCAAGCTGACGCATGCGCACAGAGAATCATTCTTGCGCACCCCACACATGCTGCTCCTGATACCAGTGTGAATCCCGGTTGTTTATGTAGACGATGATAAAATATGCGCCGCTCATGCACTGTGAAACCGGCGTAACAGCCTTTTATGTTACTTTATGACACGCGAGGTGTCAGCACGCAGCAACTTTTGCTAGTTGACAAAACTGAAGTTTAGAAAGCCTAATATGATAATGGTCTTATTTTGACTAAGCATAGCTATGAAGCAGAAAGTATGGATAAAGAGTCAGGGAGGTAAGACTACATTAATTCTTGGCCATGAGTCGAGATGAATAGATATAAAACTTTTTTTTTGTATTTTATAGAATTGTCAAAATTAATATTCATGCAAGAGTTCTCAAGTGATCTTATCACTCCAGTTTTGTCTTTAAATAGTTATTTAGGATTGATTTTTGTTATTTATTTAGTATTATAATTGTATAATAATAATAATAATAATTTTATATATAATAAATATAAAACATTTTACTAATTCCAATTCTGGTTGTCCATATTTTACCAAAAGTTGGGGTAAAACAAACTTTTTTTTAGAATGTAGACGTTTAATGGTCCTTTTATATATTAACTAGATGTACCCTTGCAACTATTTATAAGCTTGAGGGGGGGTGTATATGAAGTGGTTCGCCATTCAAGCTAGAACCGCCACTGGTAACAACAGATACAGGGACACTGGAGCGTTTTAAGGCTGCAAAGACCAGCTGGTCTGTTTATAAGCTGATATTCGAGCAATCCACAAATGAATCGACTGATCTTTATGGCTTTAAACGCTCCAGTGTCCCTGAATCTGTGGTTACACTCAGCAAACAGCGGTGAGTTCAGTGAAATGATGATCTTCACGGCCAATCAGTCAAATCTGATGAGCATGTGAACACATTGGCAAATCAGCGCTGTTTAAGAACGCATTTAAAACTTCAGTATATATTGGTAGTGAATTCCAATATCGTGAAAACACTACTTTGCAATAAAAACTTGAATACAAAAAAGGATTTTATGGAAATGGATTGTTGGTGATTGGATGGGTGTCAGCCCGTTTGAGTAACTTTACGTGGACATGGGAAAATTAAGACCCGTTTAAAATGACCTACAGCACAATAATTCAATAAATGTAAGACTTTAAGGCATTAAGGCATTTAAGGCATAAATTTAAGACATTAAGAATTTAAGACCCTGCATTGTTCATTATATTTTAATATTTGTCATTTAAATGTTGAGTTGATATTATATGTTGGGTTGCCATATAATATCCAGTGTAAATTCCAGGCCGCAAAGCCAGGTGGGAGGCACTGCTTTTGTTACCAGCATGGCAGTAAGATATCTGTTAATAACAAATGCTGACACCAAATCTGAGGGGCATAGTTCACACTGTAGGCAGTGATAATACTGGAACATTATCAGATTTATATACTCACATCGGTGCCGTACTTGGAGAGCGCAGCGTTGGCAAGCTGTCGAATCTTCTCTCTGTACATCTGAGCTGCACGACTGTTATACTTCGCATTAGTGTCATTGGTGGTACAGCCATGCTGGCGGAAAAAACCCATCTGTGCACAAGGAAATCACATGAGATAGGAAGCGATACAAAAAGCATGGAGTCTACAGTGAATATGATGCAACTCTATGCATATTATAGAGTTAAAAAAAGAAGAACTAACCGCATTGGCATTTCCTCCAACTTGCATACATCTCAGCTGAAACCAGCTCCAGTTGGAATCCAGCTCTGTGGATCTGAAAAGACAAGGCTCTATTCTTTAACACATACTCGTGCCTTACTAACAACGAATGTCACGTTCTGTAACAGGCCAGAGATAAAGGAAACCTTGACAGACATTCACATGACGGCGCATATTATATTAAAACAGGAAAACAACAGAAAACTGGACTGACCTGATAAAGCTCAAATGCACTCCCAAAGAGCGATGTATTCCAGAGCAGTCGATGCACAGAAATACTCCATATGGAATACTGGCCCAGCTTGGATTCTTAGCCGCACAGTCAAAACAGGCCTAGAAATAAATTAATAAACAAAGATTGTTAAAAATTTCACCTATAAATGTTTAAATGTATATCAGTGTTGTCAAAAATATTGATATTTCGGTTAGTATCCATACTGGAATATTTTAAACGATACGATACTTTTGGTAAGTATCGATACCAGATTTGTTCTCTCACAGTCTTCTCACCAGCAGCAGTTGACACATGCGCTGGACGGTATGGTATCAATTATCTATATTTGTCAAGGTATCGTATCGAAGTTGGAAATATCATACCGATGGTAAGAAATAATGGTATCGTGACCATACTAATGTAAATACATATGTAACCCACCGGTCCTACTGCACCCAACGCGCTCAGAGCTGGGATCAAATTGGCAATTTTTTGTATGGGAGTCAGGTGCTCTATCGAGGAGGCTAAAGACTATGACCTCTAGCACCAGTCGCTAGAGCACCTTTAGGGAGGTTTACCTGCATAGCACATCGCTAGCTTGCCTCCCTTACACTCATCCCCCTAAAGCTCACTCCCATCCCGGACGATCCCCCACATGTAACCCACCGGTCCTACTGCATCCAACCCACTCTGAGCTGGGATCGAACTGTCTTTTCTTTGCATAGGAGTCGGTTGCTCTAACAAGGAGGCTAAAGACTTCGCTAGCTGGCCTCCGTTAAACATACAAACATACATAACATATGCACATTTTTATTTATTTATATAATAAAAACAATAATAATTACATAATATTTATATTGTATTATTTACAGCTCTTGAAAATTAAAGAAACCACTTTAGTTATTGTTGGTTCACTGGATTTGCACTTAAGTAAAACGTTATTTATTTTAAAATTATTTAAGAAACTATTGACAATGTGTCGAAATGTCAAATAAGAATAAAAGTCAGATAATTTATTTGTTAAAAATGACAATAGTTTAATATAAATATCACATCTTTTTGAAACTCATATATTGGCTGTAAAAGTGTGAGTAATATATTTAAATACATTCACATTTCTTCCCGATATGTAATTGTGTGCCCTGAAAACATGGAATATTTATATAATGTCATTTTCTATATAATAACCATTATCTTAAAACGATACTTTTCTTGTTTGAATTAAATAATAAATTTTAAAAAGTCTTTTTAATTGAAGACACGCTGTCAATAAATCAGAAAATAAATTACATATCTACCGGCAAACCCAAAAACAACAATAGATTTGAAGTAATTCTTACATTTCTCCCTCAAGAGTTATGTATGAACAAATAATATAACCAACAAATATAAATGTAACGACAATATGAATTACCAATTAAAAGGAAAAAAAACGAATTAAACAAACAGCACTTTAGGCTTTTCAAACCAAACAGTTCAGAAATAAACTAATAATGGCCTACTAAAGCCAACATCTGGTACAACCCTGCTCGTAAAATCTAACTATTAAAACTTCACTTCAACTTAACAACATTACACTGAAGTCATTAATAAACATTTTATATTACACTTAAACTTGACAGTTCGCTAGAGTAAATATATAAACACACATAACAACAAATACACAAAAATTAACCATATTTATATAATGAAAATCCAAGTTTTGAGACATTTTGTAACGTGGATGTACAATAATTCGTGAATCCTTTATCTTATTTACATCTATTACGCGTATGATCCGTGTTTGGGACAGTTTAAACAAACAACTTTATGATTTCTGAGGTACATTATTACAGGATGAGTCATTTTCCACCGGCACTGCGTCACTCTCAAATAACAGACACACACCGGTGAACCCGAGAGCCTCTGATTTCCTTCAAGACAGCTCAATAAATCCCACCAGCTCGTTAATACTCAGTCACTAGTTTATTTGTAACATGTTTGCTTATCAGGTGTGATGTTGACAGTAAACTGGATGTGTTGGATGAGGGCCCCATCAGCACCGGCTTAGCGACCAACAAATGACACGTAATCCCACAAGTACCACACATATGGATGTCTCTATTTACGCTAGAATGATTACCAAAACATTCACGCGTTGATTACAGGTACACCATACAGCTTACCTTGTTAGTTGGTATAGAACGCAAACGTTTAAAAATGGTGAGAATTTCTGTCTTGTTCGGTTCCGACGCCATCTTGCCAACTGAGCAGAGAGAAAACAGACACCGCAGAAAATTAAAGGCCTGACGGAAGTGACGTTTATGTAAAACAAAAGTCTATGTAAGAGAAAACAAAATGAACTAAATGTCAAATAAATTTGTAAAGAGACCTAACCTTCGCCAAAACACTTGTGTCGTGGGATAAATTTAATTTATAGCCCTATGCACATTACACAGAAACATAAATAGAAACGGTTATTATTTTTCCCCTAAATGATTCACAGTTAATTATAATCAATAATAATAATAATAACAATAATAATAATAATAATAATAATAATATATTATAAAATAAATAGATAAAATAAAGATTAAAAATGTATAACAAGACATCCAAAATATATACATCAGCATAAAGACAAATACATTTGATGCAGTAAACATAAAAATATGGAGCCAGATCAGTCTCCAAATAATACATTCATTCATTTTCTTTTCGGCTTAGTCCCTTTATTAATCCGGGGTCGCCACAGCGGAATGAACCGCCAACTTATCCAGCATTTGTTTTACGCAGCGGATGCCCTTCCAGCCACAACCCATCTCTGGGAAACACATTCATACAATCTCATTCACACACATACACTATGGACAATTTAGCTTACCCAATTCACCTGTACCGCATGTCTTGGGACTGTGGGGGAAACCGGAGCACCCGGAGGAAACCTACGCAACCACGGGGAGAACATGCAAACTCCACACAGAAATGCCAACTGGCCCAGCCGGGGATCGAACCAGCGACCTTCTTGCTGTGAGGCGAACGTGCTAACCACTCGGCCACCGTGGCGCCCCCAAATAATACATTTACAAATAATGTTCATACATGCACAGCACAATTCACATTTACAAAATCCAATTTGTGAATTCATAACACAATTCATA
>CAIGQQ010033860.1:2419029-2475547 GCA_903798035.1 Danio albolineatus
TGGGAAACATCCATACATTCTCATTCACACACATACACTATGGACAATTTAGCTTACCCAATTCACCTGTACCGCATATCTTTGGGGGAAACCGGAGCACCTGGAGGAAACCCACGCAACCACGGGGAGAACATGCAAACTCCACACAGAAATGCCAACTGACCCAGCCGGGGATTGAACCAGCGACCTTCTTGCTGTGTAGTGATTGTGCTACCCACTGTGCCACTGTGGCGCCCCTATTATTATTATTATTATTAATATTATTATTATTATTATTATTATTATTTAAACACTTGTTTATAAAATATGTGAGTAAAAAACAACAACTGTTAAATAAAAAGCCAGGGGATTGGGAATGCCAAACAGCACATAACAATGGTGATTATATTCAGAGACAAAGGAAAGAATTAAGAAAAAATTAGTGACAAGCAAAATAAGTTAATAAACAATAAATAAACAATAAATTAACATGTATAAAAATACAATATAAGGATTAAATGAATAAAAAATTACCTGAAAATATAACAAAATCAGAAATGCATAATATGGATGTCTCTAATATATGTTAAATAAATACAAACATCTACAAACAACGGATCATTTCACGTTAGTTGGGAGAAGCAAAGAAACATCAGAAACTTCAAACCTCGATCATGCGTCTTTTCTACGGGAAGTGGCGTCACTTCCCCTATGAGCCACTGACGTGTCTGATCGTGAGCGTTGATTCTGACGGCAGGCAGGCAGAGCTGCGCACGTTCACGACAGCGCAGGGCAACTTTAGAGCACATATTTATTTTTTATACGCGTTTGGGTTTTTGTTGAACGGTGTTTGTTTTGTTCCCCGTGGTGTCGGCTTCATTGACTGGCAAAGATGCTGGACTTCTTCGCCATCTTCAGTAAAGGGGGGATCGTGTTGTGGTGTTTTCAGGGCGCCGGAGTGACTGAATCTTTTACCGGGCCTGTGAACGCGCTCATCCGCTCCGTCATCCTACAGGTAACGCTAAAACCCGATCCCCGCGGCCTGCTCCGGATTATTACTGATTTATCCGGCCCGGATAACAAATGGTTTGTGTCGTGAGGCTTTAATGTGGCTTACTATAAAGGAAAAGATCAAACAACACTAATATTGAACTACAGGTGCATTAGGTGGCGTTTAAATCAGAGTTTAGAATTGGGTACGTTTGACAGTTAGCTACGTGAGTCGCGTATTATTGATACCTTGTTCACATCGCCGGATTATTACTAATATATCAGCTTGTCTGGTCCAGCTAACACATGGTTTGAGTTGTGAGGTTTTGATGTGGCTTACTGTAAGGAGGAGATCAAAAACAACACTAATGTTGAACTACAGGTGCATTAGGTGGCATTTAAATCTGAGTTTTTAGATTACGTACGTCTGACAGTTACGCGAGTTGCGTAATATTGATGCCATGTGTTAGAGAGCTGAGGTAAATTTAGTTTTATATTTGGACATTCACCCTCTTAATATAATGTTTTACCAGAAAAGTATTGTTTACTAATTTTAAATAGGGAAATTATATTAGCAGCCACTGACTATTAATTTATTTATAGTCTGACTATTGACTATTAATTTATTAATAGTCAATTAAACCATGCTAATGTTGTTAATGTTATTCTTCTATGCGATTTCAGACCAAAGATTAAAAATAACACTAATATTGAACTACAGGTGCATTAGATGGCATTTCAATCAGAGTTTAGAATTGGGTACGTTTGACAGTTAGCTACGTGAGTCGCGTATTATTGATACCTTGTTCACATCGCCGGATTATTACTAATATATCAGCTTGTCTGGTCCAGCTAACACATGGTTTGAGTTGTGTGGTTTTAATGTGGCTTACTATAAAGGAGGAGATCAAAAACAACACTAATATTGAACTACAGGTGCATTAGGGGGCATTTAAATCAGAGTTTTTAGATTACGTACGTTTGACAGTTACGTGAGTTGCGTAATATTAATGCCATGTGTTAGAGAGAAAGTTTAGGTAAATTTGGTTTTATGTTTGGACCTTCACCTTCTTAATATAATCAGATAAAAATGTCACTTCAAAATAGAGGACTCATATTAGCAGCCAATGACTATTAAAGTGATTTGTCTTGTGTTTTTGTTTGTTTGTTTTTTATTACAAACGTGTTAATATTCTTAAATGTAAATTTGTTTAAAATCAAACTAATTTAAGACATTAAAAGCCTTGTTTTCTAGACAGAAAAAATCTAATCGAGTAAGTTTATGCCTAAAATCAAAAATAAAGAACATTTGCCAGTGGAATAAGAAAAAATAATATGGTTTTCTGTTTTAATTTTAAAAATAAATTATTTTGAAATATGTCTTGAATTACTCAGCTTTCAAAACCATTTGTGAAACAACCTGTTACACGCAGGTGGAAATTTCAAGAAGTACCATCATTATTTATAATATAACAATACCTATGTTAAAGCCTATTTAAAGTTGAATGTGTTTTTGTTTTCTTATTTCCAGGAGAGGAGTGGAAATAACTTCTTCACCCACAACACTCTCAGTCTAAAATACAAGTTGGACAACGAGTTTGAGCTTGTGTTTGTGGTGAGCGTTTATTTTGCTTTCAGTACTAATAATAAGATCTGATCAGTATATATTCAAATCAGCTTATTTATATGTTTTCTGATGTCTCAGGTGGGTTTTCAAGCGAATCTGATGCTGAAGTACGTGGACAAGTTCATAGATGATGTCCAACTCCACTTCAGAGATCGATACAAGAATGAGCTGGAGCAGAGAGGAGCTCTAAAGTTTCTCCTTAATAATTATGAGTTCGGAGATGACTTCCACAGACTTCTGCGGTGAGCTGCTGCTTTTCCACTTACAGTAAGACCCGTAAGGCTGTCAAAATCGATCGAAAATATTTCTGCAGAAAATATAAACACTTATTATTAATACATATTTAAATGTCATGTTTTTAAATCAAATTTACTTTACAATTTTTCCTTACTATAAAACACATTTTACAAATAGCTTTTTAATTAAATGAACATTTTTAATTACACCAGGAAGGATGTTAGAATTTCTATCATCTATAAATGCTTAAAATTGAATTTAATTATGTATTCATTTGTTTGTTGTTTTTAATTGTATATTTATTATTGAAATGTTCTTGCCATGATAATAGCATTGGTTGCTGACATTTCATTAAATAAAAGATGCCTTACAAATTCACTTTATCTCCAGGTTTAGGCTTAAGGTTAGTCATAGACTTTAATATTAACTTTATTAGAAGTGTAATAGCAATGAAATACCTTAATGTCACTAGCTACGTTCCATCTTCCGATTTTATGTGCATTTTGCATATGGACATAAAAAATCGATTGATTAAAACGCCATAACGCCATAATGTTTTGAAAATGTGCATAAAAAACCTATGCACATAACTGAGTGAGAAACTTTTTACTCGATAAGAAAAAATGCGCATAAACTACGATGGAAACACTTTTACCAAATAAATTCCAATATGCGTATTAAAAAAAGTCATGTGATTTTTAAGAGGTCCCATGATGATATAAATGTGTGTGAATGGACAAACCAGCAGGTTGAGCACATTGTAAAACATCAGAAATGTTGTTCTGGTCATTCTAAAACGCTATAATCATTTCAGTATTAGTGCTATTATATTATTAATTACCTCCAGAACTGTCAAGGGCAGGGGTGCCCAAACTTTTTTTATGAAGGGCCGAAGTGAAATATACCAAACTGTATTACATTAAAGTTGCCATGGTAACTTCCTAATTTGATAATATTTTAAAAATATAAAGAAAAACATACTTTATTGTATTAATGATTATATATAATTTTTACATTTTACAATGTACTAAACCATCTCATTTATAACACAAAGTACTCGATAAATATATGTCCTTATAGTGTTTTTAGCAATGTGCCACATATATGTCAACATCAAAAAAATGTGTTTTAGGGTTTCATAACCTTTTTAAAAAAATCTGAATAGTTCTCAACATTTAGTTAAAACATTTCATTTCAGTTTTTTTTTTGTTGTTGCTCAGCAATTAAAGAAACAAAAGATTATGTTAAATTAGAAATAACTATCTCTGTTTGAGGGATTCACCACAACCTTCCCCATCCAGTGTCCCCATCTGATTGGTTGATGGGCCAAATCAAAGCTTACCATGGGCCAACTTTGTCCCACGGGCCCTAGTTTGGACATCTCTGGTTAAGAGTGTCTGTGCTCTGCGTCTCGCGCCTTCAAACGCCACCAGCATTGTCTTCTGAGGCGCTAGTCGTTTATTAAATAAGGAAAAGATTCATGCAGCTTCTCCTACCTCAGCAAATTCCATTTTTACTTTTGATATTTGGCACCAGTTGATCAGTAGTGATGGTTTTGTTCTCTTTGACTTGTTGGATGGAAACACTGCATCTATTTGCACATCTTTTATGCAATATTACAGTTTTACGCATAAAGTTAATTCACGTTTTTGGATGCAAACATAGCAGCTGCCTTTGATTTGTCTCAAGATGCATACCAGTGATATGTTTTTTATGTCATTTGTAAAAATTAAAAAGCTGCATAAATACTCTAATTAAACTTGGGAGTAATTCCATGTAAATGTCAATTTTGTCAAGTTTTTTTTTTTTTTTTTTTTTCAAAATAGAGAAACCCTTTTTAAGTTGTTTGTATTTTACAGTGCTGGAAAATACTCACAAATGTCTCAGTCAATGTTTTCAAACCATTTTATTTGACTTGCCAAAATCACTCAAGTGTTACATCCATAACAGAGATGTCACATCCATACCAAAGCTTTTTCCTCAGAAATGCAAAAAATTCTAATAAAATTTATTATTTTTGTTCTACAGATTGACAAGTCTTGTTCTTTCATTTTAAATGATTTAATTTTTGTTGAAATATAAAACACATTTACATATTTTTTCAGAACTTTACTCAGTGGTTATTTGTTTTGGAAGATTTAATCTTGAAGTTTTTAATATGCTGTTAACAAATTATTTCCCTGTTCATTTATGTATCAAGTTTTTACTGCCACATCCAAATGTCACATCCATAACGCTAGAATTATGTTTGGGCTTATTCCTGGTTTAAGCTAAGCCCTGTTTGTCAAACAGGGCCTATATGCACATTATCAGTCATTTTTATTAAATGAAGAATTTAGCTGTAGCAGGAAAGACTAAAAAACAAGTAGCTAACAAACGATCAACATTTTTATCTTAAGTAAGTACTGTTTTTGATCATACATTTATGAAAGATTTATTTTAACATTTGTTAATAATGTTTCTTGAACAGCAAATCCGCATTCTGAAGGATCATACTGAAGACTATAGAAATGCTGCTGAAAATTTAGCATTCACAGGAGTAAACACTATTTAAAATTATATTAGAATAGAAAAGCAAAAAATGTAATAGTATTTCACAATATTACTGTTTTAACAGGACATTACAATTATATAAATATCGCACTTCCCAAAAAACATTAGTCTTGCCAACACAAAATGTTTGAATAATAAAGTAGGCATTCACTACATTTTCATGTTATGTCTCATAAAGCTTAGATTATTTAATAATAATACTGCTATTGTTATATAATGCCTATAATATCATAATTATTATGCAACATTTGTAGTTTAATAATCAAAAAATTACAAATATAAACAGTTTTAAATAATTTGACTCCTTTGTGTTTTGTAGGGAGGCGGAGGAAAGCAGCAAAGCAAAGGGCCCCGCCAGTATGAGGACTTTCGAACAGTCCCAGAAATCCAAGAAAACTGTGAAGTCTATGATCGAGACCAAGGACGGAGACAAAAGCAAGGAGCAAGGAGGCAAGAAAAATAAAAACGCCAAAAAGGAAGGTGAGTCAATGAAATCAGGAAACTGTTTGACAGAGAGTTAAGTTGGAAGCTTATTGGTTTGGTTATGTATTTTCTTTTCTTCTTCATCAGCTGAATCAGGAGGGGATAAAGCTAAAGCTGCCTCACCGGCTCCCGCAAAAAAAGCAGTGGAGAACGGGAGCGAGAGTCTGACCCAAGATGAGATTGAGAGGAATCGTGCCAAGTTCATCAGCAAACAGCTGGGTGGAGGAAAAACAGAGAAGCCCAGGTAGGAGACATGTCAGATGAAGATCTGTTTCTAAAATTATCTGATAGTATTAACATTTTTTTGTCAGTCCAGTCTCTGATGCAGCTGCCAAAGATGCTTTAAAGCAAGCGGTGATCAAATGCCAAATTCCTCCATCAGAGATGAAACTTTTTATAAATGTTTACATTTTAAACAAGTGGCAAGAAGAGTGGAATACATTGGAAAATAATAAACTATATGAAATCCAACCTGAAATCTCACACAGAATTTTAAGAGATTTTAAGACAAGATTTGATCAAGTGGTTTTTACTAGATGTCGTATTGGACACACAAGACTAACACATGGTTTTTTGCTCCTAGGTGAAAACCCTACGCAGTGTTTGTACTGCACAATTCCGCTATCTATAAAACACATTTTACTGGACTGTCCTGCTTTTAATGACTCCAGAAGACTTTTTTATGAAATGAACTCTCTTAAGGACATTTTTAACAAAGTGACACCAGAAAAGATTTTAGAATTTTTATCATGTATTAACACAAAAAATCTTATTTAATTTATGTATTCATTTGGTTGTTGATTTTTAATTGTATATCTATTATTGAAATGTTTATGCCATGCAAATAGCCTTGGTTGCTGACATGGAATTAAATTAAATAAAATGAATGAATGTCAGTCCAGTCACTAAACAATTTTAAGCTGGTAATTTTTTGACCTCTTCCAGAGATTAGTGAAAATGTATTTGATCGGATTCCTTTCGAATTGATTAAATGCATGCCCGATCAGGCCAGTAACTGCCTTATCACAAAATTTTAATTTGCATGTGACTATTTGTCAATTGCATGCATATATAGTCTTAAAATCAAGTATTTGAACACTACCTTCACTGTGAAGTCGTAAATACCATATTGCTTTTTTGGTTCCTCTTATCTGATTGGATGTTGTGAGCACGATATTTTTTTCCATAACCTGGTGAAAACCAACAGAGCGAAGAGACAACAACATGACGGCAACATCAATGTCTGTTTTGTGATGTTTTGGTGTCATTTTTAAGTCAGCCAGGTTTTGTTTCGCAATAAAATACCTGCACATTTTCCTAAATTTTTTGAAATTATTTTTGACACATTATTTAAAATATGTGGCTAAGAAAAAGCAATTAACTTTTTTTTTTTTTTGGTGGGGCCAGTGAAAAAATTTGGCAGGGCAAGTAAAAATCTGAACCACTGGTTCAATCGGGCCAGTAGAAAAAATCCTAAGTGTTGAACCCTGTAGCCATATTAGCCTTTAGAATAGCAACTCTTCATTTTCTGTCAGTCATAGTACATGATGGAGCTACGGAAGAGTCAAGCTTTTAAATAGTAAAATTATCAAAAGTCTTTGGTCATATTTAAGAGAGATGCTAATGGTCTAATCTGATTCAGTGATCTATGCCAAGCTAAGCTAAAAGTGCTCCTGCTGAACCAGGAGATCAGCTGAAACTCTACATTTTCCCAACTGGACTTTTCAACCAAACAAATTGACTGCTCTCAAGTCTTATGTTTATATTAAATTTTTGTTTTTATTATTATTATTACACAGTAAGTCCCCTAAACCCCAAGGGAAGCCAAAGGGGAAGGTGAACCGTGTGTGGGATATGGGCGGGAAGAGTTCTGGAGATCTGGACTACAGTGGAACCAACGGCAACAACTCCAATGATGCAAAGAGCGAAGACAATGATCCAACAGCTGAACCGGTGAACTGTCCACCTTTATTCCCCAATAAAGACTTAGCACCATGTGTTACTAAATTACATTTAAATGTCGAAGGTTTAAATTATGTATGTATCTTGTTTTTTTTTTTTCTATTTGACCTTGTCCACTGCACAAAATACAACAGTAAAGTAATATAAAGTTTGGTACTAGGGCTGCACAATATATACATCGTTTCAGCATTAATATTAATGGCAGTTTATTCAGCAATAGTCACATCACAGGATCTGTTGAGTTAGATTGTAATTAAACACAAATAAACAACTTACAACACATGCATAGTTTATCCCTAACAGAGGGAAAGCTTTTTACGGCCTGTGACTAAGATATCAAGTGAATTGAAACCATTTGAGCATAAGAAATTATACGATTCGTAGCTTTAACAAAAGATATATTGCACTGAATTATTTATACAATAAAGTCTGCAGTAGTTAGCATTTGAAGGGGATCAAACTAGTGTTTCAAAAGACAAGAATGGGTGGTTTTGGGTAGTTTTGGAACAACTTTGATTAAAGGATTTTTATTCAAATGTTGACTAATGTATACAGTGTTATTTTACATCTGATTATTTACAGTAAGTTCTGTACCTCAATACTGCTCAGAAAACTGTAAAGAACTGTTTATTTTGTTGGTATCGTTGCTTTATTGCAGTGTTTCCCAACCCTGTTTCTGAAGGTACGGCAACAGTACACATTTCCAAGCTCTTTCTAATCAAACACACCTGAATTAACTCATCAGAACATTAGAAGACTCCAAAACCTGAAGTTAATGGCTCAGATAAGGGAGACGTCCAAAGTATGTACTGTTGGTGTGCCTCCAGGAACAGGGTTGGGAAACATTGCTCTATTGTGTTAATTTCTGCCTGTAATTTGTTTATATTTTATGCAGATGCGCCTATCAATCGAGTTATTTAAATCATCTCGTAAAATATATTGTCCAGTTTAGCAAATTTGGTTCTTAAATTCACCGCCTTTTCCCCCCAAACACTCATACGTACTCAAATTTTCAAGATGAAGACTTTATATTTGGAGATGAAATTAAGTAACCGTGTTCCTCTTCCAGGCCATCCAGGTGGAGTCAATGAAAGGTGACCTGCGAGGTGTGGATTACGAGTCCTCGGATGATGAAGATGAAGAAGTGGAGGAGGAGGAGGAGAAGAAGGTGGTAGTCACAAACACTAAGAAGACAGGGTAACTCATCAACACTACTATAAAACCTTAATTTACTTCATCTGAACTGGTTTCTTTGAATCCTTCGATGTGCAGATGCCTCATTCTGATACGTGTTCTCTGCAGAGCTAAAAGGAGTGGTTTTGGGGGGATGTTTGGAATGCTGAAAGGCCTGGTGGGATCTAAGAATCTTACTCAAGAGGACATGGAGCCAGTTCTGGACAAGATGAAGGATCATCTCATTGGTATGACATCCCTCACCCTTCATGGCAAATACACTTTTATCCACATTTTGTTTTAATCAAAGGTGCAGTATCTGCCAAAATGCTAACCGGTTAGCATATTATCTTTGGACTGCAGGGGAGGGACTGTGTTTCAAAGCCACGCCTACTGAAATCATGAACGCGCGCACCGCAACATGACAGCAGACAACCCATTAGTTCATGTCAATCACCAGTTAGAAATGTAGTTAGCGGTTGGCTAGCGGCGTGCAGGAATTACACTACTCACTAAGCCACACTTACATGCTATTTCGGAGTGAATATTCAGAGTAGCGGTAAACAATACAGGGAGGCTGTCATTGTTCAAAAATGAACCAATGTGAATATGAAAGCAATTTCAGCTCAGTAAAGCAGCTAGGTGGAGTAGCGCTGTTTACTGATGTTTTGTTGTTAAACTAAATAACAAATCTACATTATTGATGCTTTAAAAGGACCTTATGAAACTGAAAATAGTCACATCAAGATTATTCAGTGGTTGATTTCAGTGGTTGAACAACACTTCAGTGCATAACCCATTCATAACAACACAATCCATAGTGTCGTCCTTCCTTCAGCATGCAAACTTAACTCCAATATTGATTCCGGATTTTAAAAAGTTTTAATTCAGCAGCATTTGATTTTACCACGACTGTGACTGTCTCATCTGCACATGCACACGCTAATGGCAGATATGTGTGAACAGAGATGCACAGAAGCCCAAATCTCTATTTTTTGACAGACAGTTTGGGCTACTTATCGGAATTATAGGAGATGTCGGTCCGACAATATTTAACTGTATGAACCTTTAAGTTATTTCAGGGCCCCTAAAGTAAAAATAAGGTGGACGGTCTAAAATCACCATCCTAAAAACTTTATACTACTAATCTGGTATACTAATACTTCCTAATATTGCAAACTATTACCGTTTATTGGCATATAGTAGTGCATCAGCTTGATATCTTGCACATTCACAGAAAATAGCTGACCTCCATGTTTAAATGAACAAAGTGTATACATGGTTTATTTGGGTATGAGGGTGCTGCAATTAAAATAAGAAATGTAGATATGATATATGAAATTCATTAATGTAAAAATGTTAATTAAAACTATACATTTATATTAATTCTATGTAAATTCTGTTATTCTATAATAGTTTATAATATATAAACTATACTATATAAATTCAACTAATACCACAGTACTATAGTCAAAAAAGACATAAATTGACTAAAATAAATTTCATATAAATAAATAATTAAACTAAGAAAATATACTGTATATATTTTAGTTTTAAATTCAATTAAATTAGTTTTTAACTTAAATTATTTTTAGTAGTATTATTTATATTAAGTAAATTGCTAGAATAGTATATGAAAATAAACAAAATAAAATAAAATGTTTCATAAAATTTAAACATAGTTGAAATGAATGATTATCTGGGGATTAAATAAATTAAACCGACTCAAGCCGTAATGTTTGATTTAATTAACAAATTATTTTGGGTCTGTTCCTTTAAAAATATTGAAAAGTTCATCTGTGATTCATTAGTAAGCGGGATTCAATCATATTGAGAAATTATGTACAGTTTAAGTCAAAATTATTAGCCCTTCTTTGAATTTCTGTCTGTTTCAAAATTATATTTAACAGAGCAAGGAATTTTTCCACAGTATTACCTGTAATATTATTTCTTCTGAAAAAGCTTTATTTGTTTTATTTCAGCTGGAATAAAAGCAGTTTTTATTTTTTATTTTAAATGTCAATATTACCACTTTATTTTATGATGTTGTTGTGAAACTTTAAACATACTCAACATGGCATAATAGCATGTAACTAACTATCATCTTAACCCATTATATGTTGTTTGTTTGTTGTAATAAATGTATAATTACTCTGTAAAAAGTGTAACCCTGCATGCATTACAACTGGATCAAGCTAGTTTATTTTGTTCTCCTCAGCAAAGAATGTAGCAGCCGAAATCGCCTCTCAGCTCTGTGACTCTGTGGCCAAGAAACTGGAGGGCAAAGTCATGGGCACGTTCACCAGTGAGTCCAGCGCACACCTGCTGATTACCCCATCCAAACAACAACCTTCCCACAGACATCTGCATGTTCCCACACCGATACATCCACTGTTTGTCTTTCTGGATAAGGTTTTGCTCTCGTTAATCTTTTTCTGGCTTTTCTTCCTCCAGCGGTGGCCTCTACAGTAAAGCAGGCTCTGCAGGACTCGCTGGTGCAGATCTTGCAGCCCAAGCGGCGCGTGGACATCTTGAGAGACGTGCTGGAGGCTCGTTCTCAGCGCAAACCTTTTGTCATCACCTTCTGTGGGGTGAACGGTGTCGGAAAGTCCACCAATCTTGCCAAGGTTTGTTTGGTTTATTTTAGCAGGGTTTGCTAAGGGGTTTTATGTCAAATGCATGAAACCCTTCGTTATCAGCGACACAGATGACAATTGCAGGTAGCGACTCATATTGATTAATCTGTAAGAAACTGAATTCTTCTCAAGGGTTCGGTACAATCACAGAAAAAAGTAACATGTAAAATAAACACACCAGATAAATGACAGTATTGAGAAAAAGGTGGTAAAAAAGCATTTGATCAGATCATATCAATATGGATATTTGCATATTTCTTCACACTAAAATTAATCTGTTCTTAAGTGGTTCCAAACCTGATTAGTTTCTTTCTAACAAAGAAGATATTTTGAATAATGTTTGAATCTAGCAGCCATTTACATCCATAGTAAGAAAACAAACCTATGAAGTCAATGGCTTCAGTTGAATTCAACATAATTAAGAAATTAATGAAGATTTGAAACAAATGTAATGTTGAATTTTAATTTTGGATCAAATAGTCCGTTTAAAATCAAAGGTTGTGTTTATTAATGTTGATATTAACTTGAACGGAGACTAAGTAATGCTTTAGAATTATTTAGAATTATTATTGCTTAATGTAGTTAGAGGGATAGTTCACTCAAAAATGGAAATTGCTGCATAATTTACTCAAGCTATCCTCTGTGTATATGACTTTTTTTTCTTTTTTTAAATTTTTTTTATTGTCAGACGAACACAGTCTGAATCGTTTTAAATTGTATCCTGGCTCTTCCATACTGCTGTTCCTGTAGCATAAGCTATGATTACATCAAGTGCCACACGTTATATTCGTTAGTGGTGCATAAAGTGCCTTTGGTCCCCGCCAGAAGTGTTGTTGTTGTTGTTGTTTTTTTTTATTTAGCATTTTAACATTTTTAACATTTTTGTTACAAAACATTCATTAATCCGCTTCATTAGACGTGCATTAACTGTGGTGGTGTAGGGGTTAGTTTGACAAAGGGTTTTGGAAGCTTCAAAATAAAATTCACTGTCTAACGCCATTGTACAGCAGTGTTCGTCTGACAGAAAAAAAGTCATATACACCAAAGATGGCTTGAGGGCGAGTAAATAATAGCGTAATTTTCGTTTTTTGGGTGAACTCTTCCTTTAAGTTATAGTAACGATTGGAACTTCCTTAAAAAATTTCCAAAGTGAAAAATTAGATTGTGTCATAGTTTTCACAAAACTGTTAAAAATTGAAGCATTGAATCTGCATATTAAATAGGATTAAATATTTTTGTGTATTTATTTTTATGCAGTCAAGCCAGAAATTATTCGTACATCTGGCAAATTTTGACTTGAAGTTACTTTTATTCAAAAAAAATTTTTTTTTTAAATCAGAAATGACAGCGGCTTCTCCCAAACGATAAGACGATGTACAATAGGCATCCTTCTGTAAAAAAAATACTCAGCTTCTATTTACATTTGAACAAACACTTGAAGTCAGTTTGCCAGGGTTATGAATAATTTCAGGCTTGACTGTTTATTTTTGTACAGATCTCTTATTGGCTGATTGAGAACGGCTTCACCGTGTTGATCGCGGCCTGTGACACGTTCCGCGCCGGAGCGGTGGAGCAGCTGAGGACTCACCAGCGCCGGCTGAACTCTCTACATCCACCTGAGAAACACGGAGGCCAGCCCGCCGTCCAGCTCTTTGAGAAGGGCTACGGCAAAGACGCTGCAGGGATCGCCATGGAGGCCATTGCCTTTGGTAAAATACACGTGATATTTCACCTTTTTCTTGTTTTAAACCAGTTCGAGTTTCTTTTCTGTTGAACAAAAAAGAAGATATTTTGAAGAATGCTGGAAACAATTGACTTTCACTGTTTATTTTTTTCAAGGGATCGTTCACCCGAAAATGAAAATGACCTCATTATTTACTCCCTCGTGTGGTTTTAAACTTATTTATGTTTCTTTTTATCTGTTGAACACAATAAATATTCTGAAGAATGTTGGAAACCAGTAACCATTGACTTTCATGGATTATTTTTTATTATTTATTTATTGATTGATTGATTGATTGATTGATTTTATTTATTTATTTTTTACGATGGATGTCAATATCTGCTGGTTTATTATATTTTTCACAATATCATCTTTTGTTTTCAACAGAAGAAAGAAACTCGTACATGTTTGGAACTACTTGAGGATGAGTAAATGATGACAGAATTTCGATTTCTTTCCTTATTTATAGTTTTTGTCTGGTTTCCAGTCCAAAAATATCTAAAAATTCTTAAATCTAGAAGTATTTTCTTGACAAGCGAAACATACTGTTAGGCTTTCAGAAATATTAAGTCATGTTATTTCAGCCAAACATGAACATTCTGTGATGATGTACTCACACTTTTCTTGTACTAAACCTGTTTTGAGTTTCTTTTTTGTGTTGAACACAAAAGAAAATATTTTGAAGAATGTTGGAAACCAGTAACCATTGACTTTCATTGTTTTTTTTTTCTTCTTTTTTTTTACTTTGGATGTCAATGTCTGCCAGTTTCTTATCTAGTTCACAATGTCTTTTGTTTTCAACAGAAGAAAGAAACTTGTACATGTTTGAAACTACTTGAGGGTGATTAAATGGTGACAGGATTTCTATTTCTTTCTATCTCATTATTTATAGGTTGTGTCTAGTTTTTAGTCTAAAAATTCTTAATTTAAGAAGCATTTTCTTGACAAGCAAAACATATTGTTTAGCTTTAAGAAATATTAAGTCATCTTACCGTGATATTTCAGCCATAAATGAACATTCTGTGATGTACTCAACCTTTTTTTTGTACTTAACCTGTTTCGAGTTTCTTTTTTCTGTTGAACACAATAGAAGATATTTCCAAGAATGTTGGAAACCTGTAGCCATTGACTTTTATTGTTTGTTTTGTTTTGTTTTGTTTTGTTTTCTACTATGGATGTCAATGTCTGCCAATTTCTTATATTTTTCAAAATACCTTTTGTTTTCAACAGAAGAAACTTGTACATGTTTGAAACTCATGACAGGATTTCAATTTTTTCCTTGTTTATATAGTTTTTGTCTTGTTTGTAGTCCAAAAATATCTTAAATGTACAAATCAAGAAGCATTTTCCGACTGGAAAAAACGGAAAGCCCTTTTGAACAATAGTTGCAATAAATGTCTCATTATTTCGTCACCTTAGAATTATAAGGTTCTATCTGCATTCTGAGATAATTGGCTTCAAAGTTTTTGCACTCTATAGCAAACAGTACGCGTGTAACATTTTGTTTTTTAAATAAAAAGTCTTAATGTAAACAACTAACAAAAACTACTAATAAAACAACTAATGAAAAACATCCTATAATTTAAATAAGTTGTCAATTAATAAGAATGTCAATAACTAAATTTTGATAATGTCAGATAGAACCTTACAATTCTAAAGTGACGACTTGGCAAAAGAAAAAATTCTAAATATTAAAATACTTTCAATATATGGAGTCTATTTTGGAGATTTATGGAGATTTCTAAAGGAAGCGGATACGAATCTTGTCCATAAAACTTGTATCACCTGCTGTCAATATACCCTTGTTTTGGTACCCTTATATTGTATGTGTATGTAAATGCATTCATTTATTTATATACTTGCAATTGTGTATATATATATATTTTTTTTTTTGTAAATTTGGTACTTTTTGTTTTCTTTTAGAACATGTTAAAAGTTGCTAAAAATAATAATAGACACTGAAAAAAAAATCAAAACATGCAAAACATTATTTCAGAAATTATAAGTCAAAATCAAGTGAGATTTTCCTTAAAATAAGTAAAATAATGTGCAGATTAGTGTGTGAACTTTCACTCTTTCACTTTAAAGGAAATTTAAAATATAGAAGTGTTCATTTGCTAACATCGCTCTGTGTCTGCAGCCCGTAACCAGGGTTTTGACGTGGTGTTGATCGACACCGCAGGCCGGATGCAGGATAACGCTCCTCTAATGACGGCTCTGGCCAAGCTGATCGCCGTCAACACCCCGGACCTGGTGCTGTTTGTGGGAGAAGCTCTGGTGGGCAATGAGGCTGTGGATCAGCTGGTAGGTGTATATTCAGAAATGGCCTCTAGATGGCGCTGCTTTATAGTGTGTGTTTGAAAAGTCCAGCTTGTTTTGCGCTACTTTAAAGGGATAGTTCACCCAAACATGAACACTACCTCATCATTTACTCACCCTCATGTGGTTTTAAACCTTTAAGTTTCTTTCTTCTGTTGTACACAGACGATATTTTGAAGAATGCTGGTTGTTGTCCTACTGTTTCATAGTAGGAACAAATATTATGGAATTCAGTAGCAACCAGCATTCTTCAAAGTATCTTCTTTAGTGTTCAACGGAAGAAAGAAACTCAAATAGGTTTTGAACAAATAAAGGAAGGAGTAAATTGAGTATTTTATCATTTTGAGGTGAACTATCACTTTGGGATTTGGGTAAGCTAAATTGTAGTGTATGTGTGTGAATGAGTGTATATGGATGTTTTCCCAGTGATGGGTTGCATCCGCTGCGTAAAACAAATGCTGGATAAGTTGGCGGTTCATTCCGCTGTGGCAAACTTAGATTAATAAAGGGACTAAGCCGAAAAGAAAATGAATGAATGAACTCCCTTTGGTTCTTAAAAGTCAAATTTCAGGTTTTATTTCTCATGATTTATTTATACTTTTGTTTTTCTGTTTTTTATATTATTAAAATTATATTATTTATGCTTTTATTTTCATTAATGCGTAGCCTAGATATTGTTTTTTTATTTTTTTTTATTTTTAAGAAGTCAATAATTGTGATGGACAAATATGGAAAATTAGTTTTATTGTATTACAAGATATTTATTATTATTAATAATAATAATAATAATAATAATAAAAATAATGATAATAATAATGATAATGATAATAATAATAATAATAATAATAATGAATGCAGTGCTTTTGAATTTCTGCTTGTCAAAGAATCCTGAAAAATAGAAATTCCACTAAAACTATTTTAATTATGAAAGATTTAATTAATAATTAGATAGCGATAGCAGATAATAGTAAGATAATAACTTTCATGAAAAATATTGATTATTGAGAAATACTTGTTTTGGTAACACTTTGTTTTTTATATATATATATCTTTTTTTATTTTGAGTTTTCAAAAGAAAATACATTTGTAGCTAACAGAAAGAGACTTACAGATCTTGCAAATGCTTTGTATTTTCTTCCCTTTAACAACAACTATAAACAGTAAAACATGGGGAGCTACAAATCCTTTAAATATTTCCTTTATAGAGGAAAAGATACTTATTTAGACACATAATATTACATTTACAAGTTACAATTCAAGAAAAATTTGGGCATATTGATGAAATATACTCAATCCATTCACTCCAAATAAGTATTCAGTGTGTTCTTAATGAGAAAGAGAGTTTTTCAATGACGTATTTAGTGTGCACTGTATCAATCCAATCTTCAACTGTTTTGGTAACATTTTGAATCTCTTTTTTATTGATAGTTTTTACGTTTTAGTAATTACGTCATTTTTTTTAAAGTCAGCTTTCTTTTTTTATATTTGTGCATACATTAATTATAACTAAAATAATTTAATCTAAAATGATTTGTCCGTTTTTACCACTTTGATAACTCCTATATATGGCAGTTTATTAGTATAAAAAATTATGCCGAAACCTAAAAATCAATTTAATTAAGCATAAGGAAACACTGACCTGTCCTGACCTCCGTCTTTCCGTTTTGTTCTGTCAACATCCATATTGAGACAGTAATAGATGCATGTTTTCTGTGTTCTAGGTTAAATTTAATCGAGCATTGGCTGACCATTCCAAGTCAGACAAGCCCAGACTTATTGACGGCATCGTCCTCACCAAGTTTGACACCATTGATGACAAGGCAAGACTCTATTCATAATTTTTAGTCACATTTCTAGCGCCGAAGACCTGTCAAGTTTCTGTTTGTCAAGCTATAGGCATTGAACGGTTTTCGTTCTTAATTTCAGTGATGAACTTAACCCTTGTGTATTGTTCAAATGTACCACCCTTTCATTATGTTTGTGGATGCTTTTGCCCTATTTATGTCTATTATAATGATATTTTTTGATTGTAAAGCTTTGACACCACATATAATTGTGCATTTTTGATTGTTTGGTGGTTTTTGCTGTTAGGAAGAGGTAAAATGTTCAGTTTTTACTGTTGATCATCAGTTGGCAGCATTAACCCTTTAGATTTATGGCTTTTATATGGAGTTTTATGGAGTAAAACTGCGAATTATAGTGTGTGTGCATAAATATATTTACTATGTTTACTACTACTAATAATAATAACAATACATTTTCATTTGTAAAGCACTATTCCTACATGCATGCAACTCAAAGCGCTTCACAAGCAACAAACAAACATTATAAAATAAACCAAATAAAAATGTATAAACAAAGCAAAATATACAACGACATATATGCTCCGATGAAAACATACATGTACACGCATATATGTGGATGAAAGCATACATGTACGCGCATATATCTACACAATCTCACACACACAATAATCCTTAAATATGCATATACATGCACACACCGTACATGCACACATACACCAACACAATATACATATTTAGATATTTTTATCTATTAATATATTTATATTCATATGCAATTTTAAAAAGGTGCGTCTTAACACGCTACTATGTTCTGAGAGCTGAGCTGCTTATTTGAATTTCCTCAGATCAATCAAGATGAGTGTGCAAAGGACCCTCACACACACACTATACTCCATATAACTCCATATAAAAGCCAGAAACTACACTTTTTTTGCACTGCAGCTGTTGATCAACAGTTCACTTATACCTCTTCCCAACCGGGAAAACCACCATCGTTAAAAAATGCCTGATTATATGCTGTCATGGCTTTGCAATCAAAGAATGTGATTTATAATGGCAGTCAATGGGGCAAAAACAGTCCCGAACATAACGAAAGGGTAGTCGATTTGACCACAGTGTGTTATTGAGTTTTCCAAAAATCATTCCATTTGCTGAAACAGAAAGTTGTGGGCAAATTAAGACTCCAAATCAACAGCACACAACTAAAATTGTATCTATGCAACCTTAAAATATATTTTGGAGCATTTGTGCAAGTGCATAAATGGTTTTTACTGCAAAATGTTCAGCAGATGCGCAGATTTAGCAGACATTAATGCAGTATTCATCTTTGCACCTAAAAACGTGAGACGCAGCGCTCAGGAATAGTTTAAAACAGTCATTCATCAACTTTCTACAGTATACAAATTTCACAATGCTAGCCCCGCCTTTAAGCTCTTCTGATTGGCACGCTGCTCTTGAACTGAACGCTAAAGGATTTGGTTAATATCAGCTGTCAATCATTTAGGTAGTGCTTTCTGCCTTCAGGTGACGGGGAGCTACAGCCGCAAAAATGTGAAGCGCTGAAGATGAGAGAATGAAAAGCACACTGACAGATTTTGTTTTAGAAAGCACCTAAAGTTACACAGCAGATTAATGATACACTTTTGGAAGAGTGGATAAGACTCCTAAAGCCATTCACTGTAAAGTCTGTGTGACCTGTGTCACCGTTCAGGTAACAGTGTTTGCCACTGAATCTACACATTTTAAGCACAACATGTTCTGTTTAATCCTTTAATTTAATCGTCAGGATGATTTCAAACGCAATAAATCTGTTAATAAAACTTGTTATAATGGTGCACATATAATTCTTAGTGAGTGCGACAATTTTGGCTGGTGCGACCATGTTTTTAAAGTTAGGAGCACCAGTCCAGGATGTCTGCGGGGTCTTAAAGTATTAAAAGTTGATCAATCAATTTTGACTTAATTAAGGCCCTTAAAGAGCCCCTATTATACATTAAAAAGGGTCATATTTTGGCGGTCTCCAACAGCAGGCTGATATGCATGCATGGTCAAAAAACACTTTCATTGTCTTATAATGTGCATTTATTTTTACCTCATTATCCCAGCGACTCCTATATGAGTCATTCAGCGATTCATTTGTTCCCAAAACCCCTCCTTAGCGCGATGCTAAACTGCGCTGATTGGACCGATGACCCAGTCTGTTGCGATTGGTCGACATCATTCAGCGCGAGAGAATGCCCACCACGGCTTATTAATATTGAACTGCCAACACTCGTTTTTATCGGGAGTCGCCTGTATTTCAGACACCCCACCCCCAAAACTAACCCCCCCCGGTCTCCCAGCATATTCCCAGCTCTATTCTTAACCAGTAGTAAAAAGGAGCAACATACATTCAGTATTAGTGCACACAGCAGCAACAGCTGAACCATTATGAAACAGGACCGCCACACGTGTGTAGGAGAGCTGATGTAGCCATAGCAACGACAAACAGCAGTGAAACGCAAGCTCACACTCGCATTTTAATCCGTAAACAAAACGGCACGCGTCGCGTTTACAACGTGCTTTTAGACGTGATATGAGAATACAAGTTAACCAGATACACTACAAGCGGTTACAAGTTACAAAACACAGTTAAATGCATCATTTACAAGCTAGAGAAAACAAAGAGGCAACCGATTTAATCGCACGCACTCACAGGAAATGTCCCGGTGCTCTGAATTCCCTGTTGTAAGCGTGTAGATTTCAGAAGCACTCCTCAGAGAGAACACAGCACAAGGCTGGGCTATAATGCTGAGGCATTTCTGCAGAAATAAACCTCAACCACTGACTCTTCACAGTCTCATCTCTGGTTCAACTACACACTTCTAGTAATATCCAGCTGAGCACAGTGCTCTTCTCTGTGTTGCCAGATGTAGCTGACTGATTCCAGTCCAAACTCTATTCAAAAGGTTTTTACCTGCACAATCAAATTCAAAACCGACCAATCTGGCAACCTTTGCTCGCCGCTGTTGGTTGTGGGCGGGGTTGGGGGTTTCGAATCTCCCGGGGCTGCGCGTGCACAAATGGGCGGGGCTTATGTTTCGTGTTCCCGTCATGCCGAAACGGCTAAAGACTCGTAAGCACGGCGATTCGTTTGAGGAACTACGAGTCGACCCTTTTATAGATGAATCAATAGTTTTAAACACTGTGCACTTTCAGATATAAGCCTCAGCTGGACATTTCACTTCACTTAGAGCTGTGTTACACACTGCATGCAAGCTCATTTCCAAAAACCCATAATAGGGGCTCTTTAAAAGTTATTAAAAAGTCTTAGGGCGTACTCACGATAGTCAATATTATTACTGAAATTAATAAAAAAACTGAATAAATATAAATTTACACCAGTAAATAAACAATCAATGATGGGCCAAAAATCTGCAGAAATCTGAGGAATTCTGCACGCACAGACTCCGTGTGGCCCTACTAATGACATACAAAAGCGCACAACGGTTCTCCTTTTCTTGTCAAAGAAAAGGAAGTGTGTTGCGCCTCATGTTTTGGAACGCAAAGGCGCGCCTGCTGTAATCGGCCTCTGATGTGCAACATATTTGTTAATTCACGGGACAAAACGAAAGAAGAATATTGCAGCTTGACACAGACGAGTTGCCAAACCAGCGCTGATGCTGATCACCTCTGTCCTGGATCTGCATCATAAACTCAACAAATAGGCTATAGTTTTGATCATTTAGCGTACGACTAACAAACCAACCTTTTATATTTAGAGAATCACAGTTATTAATAGTTCTTATATAATATGCATTTTTAAAATAGCCTAATCTACCAATCAAAAAAATCCAAATATAGTCTTGATTTTTGCATTGTGATAACTCTGCAGCAAACTCAGGCTTTCATTTTGTAGCTTATAAAACATGTAAATTAATGCAATATCATATGTACACAACAATATTGTAATATGGAATAGTAGCTTTTACTTTTCAAAAGTCAACATATGAGCCTTAAGTTTCACTACACACACAGCGCGAGCACACATGAACCGTGAGTGAGATGAGTGAGACGGAGGAAATAAGTCATAACCAAGTCATAAACTAATGACTTCTATTGAAAATGTTGACAGAGGTTTTGTCATATAATAATTACAGCAGAGCATTAATTAAAGGCATATTTTCCGTGGAGCGATCATTTGAGGTAGCCTGATATTTTTATTTGACGGAAGAGAAGAACATGATTGGACAAACAGTCTGTGCCGCTTCTTAAAAAGGATTCAGTCAGTGTTTTTGTTTTGTAATCTAAATTTGTCATTTAAGTGAAAAATATCTAGGGCATAATATTTATTTTATTCTTTTTATTTAGTTTATTCTTTTTTTCTATGCTGTTGGAAACACTGCAGATGTGTGAAGATGCTCTGTTATGTTCTGTATGCTGCTGTTCGCATGTTGAAATAAATCAGCATTTTAAAATGCAGTATTTAATGTGTCGGACACAAAATAGACATGTCAATTATTATTTTAAATTGAATAATAATTTAATATTTGTCTGACCAGTTAACGGTTAATATTAATTAACAAGCGGATTACCTAAAATTAACTTAAAGGGCATGCCTAAATAGTCATTTTAAAAAGCCTGTGAAAAGGAGTGGGAGCATGCTGAGAGAGGATCACGTGAGCTCTGCTGGTGCTGCTATTGGCTGTCGCTCAGTTTCATTTGCATAAAGTTGAAGTATTCTCAACTTTGTCACGTTGCCAACGGTCGCTGTCGGTCACGTAGATGGAGCTCGCCGGAAGTCGCTCTCTCTCCGTTAAAATGAAAGCTCGCTTGTCAATTTGCCACTGCAAGTCGCTTGTGGTGTGAATGAGGCTTAAGAGAAACTTGTCGCTGTTCCCTATAGGTGGGTGCTGCTATCTCCATGACGTACATCACGGGTCAGCCCATCGTGTTTGTGGGCACCGGGCAGACGTACAGTGACCTGCGCAGCCTGAACGCCCGGGCCGTGGTGAGTGCACTAATGAAGGCCTGAGATCACCTGCTTCTGCTGGCTCTCCACAGTGACCCCCTCAGCTCCATCTCAGCCCATGTGTTGCAGTAAATAGCTGTTTTATTGCTTTCCTACAGGTTTAACTGAAATTCAGTTCATGTTTGGGACTTTTGTGTTTTTGTTGGAGGAAAAAAAAGTGTTTAATTCAGTTTAATGAGTGGAAGGAATCTCATCTGACCTGATGTCACCTCAGCAACCGTTTTTGATTGACGTGCAGCCCAGCCAATCAGACAACAGCGGTTCTAGACGCCACCGTTTACATTTGAGATGCTGATAAGTATTTTTGCACTTGGTTTTGTTGGACATGAAACAGAGTGTTCTTATACTTTCTGCATACATAAAAGATGGACTGAGGTGTTTTCAGACGTGTCAGATATACAGTAATATATTCTACGTGTATTTTTGTCTATTTTTATTTGATTAAGTAGGTACATTCAAGATCCAAACCGTTTGATGAATTCACTACCATAGTGCCTCGGCTCATTACATCACAGTTGTTCCTGAATCGATTCCGTACAAGCGCTGCCTTTTCTCATTCTTCCTCTTTTCCTTCCTCTGGCTTTTCATATCGCTGGATATGAAGGGTATTAAAAGGTATTGAAAGATCTGGCGCGTGAGGTTTCGAAGGCGCCTCAGTAAAGACTTTAATAATGCTGCGTTCAACCAAACTGTCCCTATGATGTTCCACATCTGTTTTATCAGTGACCGTACTGCCATTTTTCCTTTCCTCTTTATTGTTTTATTTTAGAACAAAGTCAGGTCTTAATTTTCTTCACCTCGTGTTAATTTGTGCTAGCACAATGGCAAGACTGGAGAGCTTCATAGAGGAGATTTGTCGTACTTTAAGAATGTGTAATATTTCTTAAATAAAGCTGCTATAATAGCCTGTATTAATGACTCCACGTGTTTGTTACCAGGAGTATGAAGTAGTTTCCTTTCTGTACTCGTTTATCTTTTTCCACCAATATATATGAGCAATCTCACACGAGTAGCAGTGTGATATGGCTGTGAATCGGCACTGGTGGAAGGTGTGGGGTGGCTCGAGGCCACAGGCCGAGTGCCTTAGTGTCTCACCAATGATGATATACAGCCATATCATACTTCTACTCGTGTGATATTGTGTTTAGGCATGGGCCGGTATAAGTTTCTGACGGTATGATAACCTTGGGTAAAAATATCATATCGGTTTTACGGTATGACAGTAGTGTGTTTACTGCTCTAAAATATATCCTTTTTAAATGTCTGGGTAAAAAAAACAATACATTTTTCCCCCTTCGAACACAATATATTTTATTTTGAGAAACATTTAAAATGTTTTGGGGGAGTAAACACGTCAGGCTGAATAATTACAATGAATCATTGTTGAGGTAAAGTTGGTTTTATATTCACACATTCGTTCAGTGACACACTCCCTATAATGGTACTTTGAACATTCAGTCTGAAATCATATCTAGGAATGACTTCAAAACAACATTAGCACTCTTTAATTGACTGTAAACAATGCTGTACTTTCATAGTCTTTAGCTGCTAATATGATTTCATTATTTACAATTAGCGAACAATACTTTTCTTAATTTATATTATCAAGGAGAAAGTGTGAATGTGTGAATATAAAACCAACTTTACCTCTATTGAATCATTGACCTCTGCGGTCCTCATTTGTTTCAAAAACACAGCTGTCTTTACAATTTACACCTAAAAAAAAAAAAAATAAATAAAAAATCTTACACATGCCTTAGGAACGGTATAGCAGAAAATGTTGGCGGTATGAAAACGTGGGCTGCGTCTGAAACCGCCAACTACTCAGTAGGTACTGCATTTGAATTTAAACGTACTGCTCGGCCGTTAGAAAAGTGTTCTATACAGTATGAATGTGAGAAGTATGAATGGAATTCGGACGTACTACATCTGCCATTTTGTCATGGTCACGTGACCTACCTGCGTCAGTTGCGTCGCTTGTCCCATTCATGAATTCTCTCGCGGGGCATCATGGGATAGTGCAGCGTGCATGGGATAGTGCAGCGTGCATGGGATGCGCACTTCAGAATCTCGCCGGAAGTAGTAAGTCATCCGGGTACTTCTCGCATACTGATTTTTGAATTCTATGAATTCGGACATACTACTCGGCTTGCATACTGATTTTAGCGTACTGTATAGTATGGAAGTATGCGGTTTCGGACGCAGCCCTTGGCTTTTCCAAACCGCAGTATACCTTGTAAACGGTTATCGTCCTATGCCTAATTGTGTTTATACAACAGTTCGATGGCATAATCGTGTATTTACAAAAGAAAATCAAACATAGAGAGTCTAAAAACCCTTTTATAAGAGGAACTACATCTTCCACTGTTCATAGACAACTGCAGCTGACCTTAGAACAGCAGAAACCTTTGCTCATTCACAAACGTCACTAATGATTCCTTACATTTATATAGCGCTTTTCTAGACACTCAGGGGGCGGGGCTAATCCACCACCAGTGTGCAGCATCCACCTGGATAACGCCATTGGATGATGCCAGTGGGCAGATCTGGCAAGGATACTCTTTTTCGAAGAAAGTCCTGGGATTTTTAATGTCAGGACCTCGGTTTTACATCCGAAAGACGGCGCTCACTGAGCAGTATAGAGTCCCCTTCACTATACTGGGGTGTTGGGACCCACGCAGACCGCAGGTTGAGCACCTGTTGTTCTCACTAACACCACTTCCGGCAGCAACCTAGCTTTCCCATGTGGTCTCCCATTCAGATACTGATCGGGCGCAGCACTGCTTGGCTTCAGTGGGCCACCATGTGAGAGCTGCAGAGAGCTAGCTGCCGGCAGAGCAGAGATGCCCAAAGTAGGGCCTGTGAACCAAATTTGGCCCATTGTAACCTTTGATTTGGCCCACCGTCCCTTCAGAGGACAATGAAATGATGGAGAGGGTTGGGGCGAATGCCTTAAACACAGAGATGGTCATTTCTAATTTGACGTAACATGTTTTTTGTTTGTTTTATTGCTTTTTATTTGGTTTATTTAGAGCAAACTCAAATAAAATGTTTCAATTAAATGTTGTAAATCAATCTTATTTTGTCAAATGTAAATACTGTCATTTGACGGATAGAAGCCTATGCAGAAGACATCAGTGAGCAAATCAAGGCAAAAACTAGTGTAATTCAGTTAGAAATATAATTGTTTTGTTTTTACTGTAATAAGGTTATTGTAAAAGTCAAAACAATGCTGTATTAGTTAATATAAGGCAATGTTTTCTAGTCGTTGTTAAACAATATTAAATAAATTAGCAACTATTTACCTTCAGCCCACTAGCCTCAATCAGTTTGGTTTTTGACTCTTCTTAAGAAAAACTTTGGGCACCCCTGCTTCATGCTAGAGAATCATTCAAATACTAGCCCTAATGTCTAAAGTGATGACAAAAACAGGTGATTTTGCTCACATTTAAGATTATAAGGTAAGCTGAACGACATGAAATGCCATCAGTCTACAGAGATTTCCCAGTATTTCTCTGTTGCAATCAGGAGATCACAATAATTAACGCCGAAAAGGTCAGAGCAAAGTAAACACTAGCAGATTACTATGGTTTAAATACAGCAACTCAACATACATAAAATAAAGATCGACTTAGAATGCCACTCACCTGTTCAATAATGTACGTTCAATAAAGTACGTTTCAAGCTACAGTTCAGCTGTAGCTAGAAACGTACACTGAACAAATGCTGTTTTTCTCCCCAAAGGACTTATTATGCTGTCTCTGTCACCATCTTGGGGCAGAACATCAGCCGTCTTTGTGCAGTATGACAGGCAGAGGGATGCAGATGTGCTGAGTCTCTGAAATTATGAATATTTAAAATAGGCACTATCCTTATAAATGATCAACTTAGGTGCAATCTAAACAACTAGATTCTCACCTTAATAAGCCTCAAAAGTACATTGTTGTCCAACAGCTGGAATATTTGTCAAACAGTAGTCCTCTACTCTCCACTCATGTTGGCGGAGTAATACAAGGGTGAAGAGGCTGTATGAGTGCTGATATTACTTTAATATCTCACGGCTATCATATTCGAGAACCAGACAGAACTGTTGTATAAATATATATATATACACACTCCTGTTGAGTTGTACAGGACACAGGTGTCAAATCCAGTTCCTGGAGGGCTGCAGCTCTGCACAGTTTAGCTTTAGCCCTAATTAAACACACCCAATCAAACTAATTGAGTCCTTAAGGCTTGTTTGAAACCTAGTGTGTCGAAGCAGGGTTGGAACTAAACTGTGCAGAGCTGTGGCCCTCCAGGAACTGGATTTGACACCTGTGGTATAGGAGGTTCGTGTGAATCATTTAAGAAATTGAATGAATCTTTTAGTGCTCAATTATGGGTTTAAATCACTGTACTCCAAATGCATCTGAGGTAACGAAACCAGAAGATTCATTCAAGTTCCAAAAGCGCAGATCCCACTTATGCAAATTTCTGAAAGATGTGTTTGTTTACAATTATAACAACACATTTGGTACCAAACAGATGATTTATTTTAAAAGAGCATATAAATACCTAAAAGACAATTGTAGACAGCTGATAAAACTGGGGAATTCAAATACAAAAGGTGTAAAAAACAACTGTGTACATGTCGTTTCTTAAAGCGTATATGACTGCTGATGGGAGCTAACTGTCAAAGTGCAATAACACGAACTGAAAGGAGCGATGGCGTTACTGTATGATCCTCAATTTGGTGATGAGTTCAAGTAGTTTAATGGAAGCTGAGATGCTTCTACAGGTAAAGCCTGAGCAATCACAGACGTTTTGATTTCCACATCAGTCATCCTGACGGAGAGTATTGCATTTCTCCTGCAGGACAGATTTGGTTTTAAAAAATGTCTCAGGTCTTATTTCAGTCAATCCAAAGAAATAAACATAAGAAACACGTGATCTCCTTCAAAGATACAGTACAAATATTAATAATATGTATTAGATTTGTTTTTAAAAATGGAATTTTCCATGTTTTATTCATGTGAATTCAAAGCTGAACTGTCGGTCTTCAGTGTCGTGGTCTATTAGACATCATTCTCATAATATTTGCTAGCTAGTGGGTTTTGTTTACATAATTATTAATCATAGTTCTTATCGTTATTAAAAAAAAACAATCATGAAACCATTGCAACTTTTTGATAAACAGTAATTCAATACGTCATCATTGCTGTAATATTTGAATGAACTTAATGCATCTTTGCTAAGAAGAAAAATGCTAGGAATGTGATGTACAACAATTTTATAATGCATTTACCATTGATTTATAAAGCACTGAAGACTGACAGCTCATTTCCACTGAGTGCTGTGGTACGGTTTGAAATAATGAACGAGCTCATGATGATAACGTGCGTGAATGAAGTGCTTCTGGCATCCTTTTAGAAACGGACGAGAGGGGGATGTGTGAAAAAACAAAGGAGCAAATGATTCTTTCAGCAACCTGAAACATGAACAAACTGCCATGTTTAGCTATTATCATCGCCTTTTGGACTATTGTGAACTCGAAATGATGGAATAACTTTTTACAAGATGTTATTGTTACATGTGCTGGTGAAGAAGAAAGATGAGAGGTTTGTACTGACTGTGTGTTTTGTATCGTTTATGAAGCCAAGTAAGACCTAAATGTATGTTTTTGATTTTTTTTTTTTTTGTAACTGGTAACATTTCAGAGACGGTAAGTTCACTTTATTAGGTACACCTTACTAGTATCAGGTTGGACCCCCTTTTGCCTTCAGAACTGCCTTAATCCTCCATTGGATTGAGATCTGGTGACTGTGGAGGCCATTTGAGTACAGTGAACTCCGTGTCGTGTTAAAGAAACCAGTCTGAGATGATTTGCGCTTTTTTACGTGTTATCCTGCTGGAAGTAGCCATCAGATGATGGGTACACTGTGTTCATAAAGGAATGGACATGGTCAGCTACAATACTCAGGTAGGCTGTGGCGTTGACATGATGGTACTAATGGGGCCAAAATGTGCCAAGAAAATATCCCCCACACCATTAAACCACCACCAGCAGCCTGAACCATTGATACAAGGCAGGATAGATTCATACTTTCATGTTGTTGATGCCAAATTCTGACCCTACCATCTGAAATGTTGCAGCAGAAATCGAGACTCATCAGAGAGGCAACGTTTTTCCAAACTTCTATTGTGCAATTTTGGAGACCCTGGATATTTTCTATATGTATATATTGTATATAATATGTGAACAACCTGCACAGCTTTACTTTGACATCGAGCAAGAATGACATGGTGTACACCACGAACACCAAAAGGGTAATATTTGGCAGTGGAGACACGCCTGATAAAGATGACCCGTACTGAACTGAACTGTACCACTCAGTGGAAACGAGGTGTAAAGTAATGATGCTGAAAAATCATTCACATAAATAATGTACATTTAAAGAAAACTCCGATTAGGGTTGGGTCAATAGACGATGGCCGATAGACATCTCAATGCTGAGCTGGCATCACGATTCTCCGCCCTGCCCCCGTCGCAGCAGCAACCCGCTCGCGAAAAATACACACTTAGGCCCTGTTTATGCTAATACGTCATAGATTTAAAATGGCATTTTAGAACGAAAACGAAACATCCACACTGATGTTTCATGTAGCATTTCTGAACAGCCCTCCGTCCACACTATACCGCTGAAAACACACGTTGACCACACACACACTCTGTCATGCGTTCTAGCCAAGCGGCAACCTCCCGCTCTCCCTCGGGAAGCCAATACGGAAGTAACTAAAACTTGCAATTCATCGAAAATTCCGCTAGTCCTGGCTGTCCTGGCTCCATAATAGAGCAAATCTCCAATGAGCCCACTGGTGAAATGGCCAACTTTACAGCAGGAAAAACAGGTGTTTACAGCCTGGTACAAAGAACGATTTTGGTTCATATAGCTTAAATTACCCTTCATGACAACTGTGAGGGGGGTGAATTTTTTTATAACTCATCCGTTTCCTTTATATTAAGCTAAATTAAGTTTGCATAATTAAGGGCGTGGCCACTTGAGTGACAGCTAGTCCCGCTGGTCGCCGTCACGTCACCTCAGCTGATTCCGGCTGATTCATCATACGCTTAATTATGCTCACAAACCATTCACGTGGACTCACGTTTCCCAGGTGAGTGAAATGATATACTTATACCATCTCTATAAGTGTAATTGCTTTATTTAGGATAATTTATGATTTATAATGTTCTTCAGAACTCTGATGCACTCCAGAATCTGACAGATTGATCAGCTGTACCCTATAAAATCGTCATCTGAAACGTTGTCATTCAGTGTTCTGCCTGGATTTCCTAAATAGCCCTGCATTTACTAACACAGAATATATCTGAAGTATTTGGATGTAATTCGCACTTTCTTCCTTTTGAAAAACGTCATAAGAACGATGTTAAGTGGCTTGATGTATTACAACAGTGTTTTTTAACAGACTAAACACTTTATTGATATAGTGTACAACCAAGCACGTGTGGTCAGAACACAAACGAGTCGCAGGTAATGAAATATAATTAGTTTCTCCCATAAGTAAGCCCTTAGCTAAATGCCAGCATGCGTCCTGTAGCTCCGCTCATGCTCCGCCTCTTTGCCCTTGTTTGGTATGCCTCGGTTGGTGCGATGACGCGCGAACAAAATGCCACGCCTACTAGTAGCTTCTTTTGGGTTCATTAGAAACCTATGGGTGACGTCACGGATACTACGTCCATATTTTTTACAGTCTATGGTTCTAGCATATGCGCACGTCTGAGCTCCAGGCAGTCAGCGGGTGCTTTGAGCACCAAACCCCAGAGACCAGTGCACACCAGACAGTTTATCAAGGATGTAGCGTTGGATGGTGTCTCACTATAGTTGTTAAACGTGATATTTAATTAAATTTGTCTCTATCCGACAACTCCGGTCTTTTGAATCTATCAGGTAACGTGTCACAGCGTCAGTACACTGCTTCAATCTCTCGCTTTCAAGCTTGTACTTAGTAATGTGAGTGAAAACCTCAGATACTGTTGGTTGGTTCCTGTTGGTTGTGCACCTTTTTTACCAATAAAGTTTGTCGATGTCATTATAACGACACAGACCACTCTGCCTATTCATGCCAGAGTCCTGCGGAAAAAGTGATTAACAGGTGGTCATTTGTGTGTAACTTATCTTTATTTATTTATGATTTGGTTCTTTCTAAAACAAAGACCTGCGGATCAGGTAGTTTAAACGGTGGGCTACAAATAATAAATTCGTTATGAATAAATTATTTATAAATAATTAATTCACCGCCTCCTATGACGACGATGCCATCGTCCATCGCGATGTTTCACGTTAGACATCGTACGATGCCAAATTGGTCAACATCACCCAACCCTAATTCCAATAGGAAACATCTTTTAAACATAACAATAATAATCGTACAATAAAATGCAGTAATAAAGTGAATTCTGGCTAACATGAGCTGCTACTTCATACTTTCTTCCCTTTTTCTCTCTCTTTAATGTTGGAATGAAATACGACCTGGACATTTCTTGATCATTTCATCAGTAAAATATTGCTGGTGCATCAAATGATATGAAAAGTGTTAAACTGCACTGCTGAAACTCTCCAGTTCAGTTCGTTACAGTATTTATCTAGCACATCTGACCGGTCAAACTGTTTTAGGATCAGACCGGCCTACCCTGAACGTCATCTTGGTCCACACTTCACTTACCTGATTTAAAAATAATAACAATAATAATCATCATCATCATCTCCCTCCCTCACTTACATAACGCGTTTCAGAAAGGAGTTCACAGTGGTGTTTTACTGACGCTTTTCCCTGCCTGATACCGACCCATTGCCACGGCGCTCTGAAAACATGAGGAAAGAGTCTGTTGTGCGTGAAGATCTAGTCAAACCAGACCTGAGTGGAAGGGGCGATGGAGCTGTAGGACGTCCCGGATTAACACTTGTGTCACGAGTGGTAGTCTGGATAGAGAGAGAGGAAGATCTCAATATTATTTCAGCATAGGTGAACAGGTGAGCTCTCGTGCTGAATTCACCTCTGTGTTTCTATTGTTCTAGAAGCATGCACTGAAGGAAAGACGTATTTCAAGTGTCGTTATGCTATATTCAAGTGCCTTTAGCATGCAATAGGAAAGCGGTTCTCACCTTGCAGGAGGTTTTTTTGGGTCGTGAAGCCGTTGTGACTTTCTTCTGGTGAGATGGGAGATCCTAAATGAATCGAGTAAAGGAATCAATGAAAACCTGCAATGTTTATAAATGAAGACAGAAGGGATGCATGATGGACCCTTTACACAAAACTGTTATGACGTGTTTAGCGGTCATCAGCATCTTAATCCTCGAATGTTTATAATATTTAGATTTAAAACAAAACGTACCTACATTTATATGTATTTATGCATGTATGGAATCATTAGGCATGGGATGATAACCGTTTTCAAGGTATACCGCGGTATGGAAAAGTCAAGGTTTTCATACGGCCAAGATTTGTTTATTTACTTTTTTTTTTAGTTTTTTAGGTGTAAATTTTAGAGAAATCTGTGTTTTTTAAACAAAAGAAGACCACAGAAGTCAATGATTTACTTGAATTATTTATCCTGACATTTTTACTGCCGCAAAATACTTTAAATGTTTCTCAAAATAAAATATATTGTGTTTAAAGGGGGTACAGGTTTTGTTTTTTAGCCAGACATTTAAAAAGAATATATTTTAGAGCAGTAAACACACTACCATCATACTGTGAAACCGTGATGTTGTTATCCAAGATTCTCATACCGTCAGAATCTTATGTAAAAATGTATTACTGCTATATATTAATTTACAATTAATTAATAAACATTTATTTACTTCAGGGAGGGCAGAGGGTTGCTGAAGAACTACTGAGAGATTTTTATTTTAAAAAGATCACGATCTTGATTGGACCCTACACACGATCTTATTCCAGCTTTTCTACGATTCAGCCCATTATATTTTCACGGTCAGGAGAGAAGCGTAAAGGCGGTCGCACAAGTCTTCACATTGTTTTATATATATGTCATATAATGTTGAATATAATGCAGGAGGGAATCTGATAATGACAAATGTTTAATTTTACCAGTGAATAAAATGGTCTAATAATGTTGTCAATGACAGATTGCAAGCATGTCTCAAACATAATAATTCAACAACAGTTGTATTCTGAAGTCATCACTTTACTGTGCATTCACCAGGACCTATTTAAAGTCATTCCAAGTCTATACAAAATTGATCATATTAACCAACAGTAGACCTACACATAGGCCTAATATTAATATTGTTTTTACCATGTTTGAGAATAACAATAATAATAGCCTACTCATATTAACCTTTATTTTTTATCTACAAAATCGTGAGAAAGTCGTAATCTTTATTTTAAGCAAAACAAATCGTGATTCTCATTTTAGCCAGAATCGTGCAGCCCTACTGTCTGGGCTTTCACTGCCTTTCTACACCTTCCTTTCTTCATGTGTTCAATACTTTTTCCCTGCATAATTTCATTGTATTTCACATAACTTCATTTGTAGTTAGTTTTGTTTTCTTTGCATATATGGATTTATTTGGTTGTTACTAACATCAGGGGAAAATAAACTTTAGAAATATGTTTTCTGAGAAAAATGGTGACGTGTTCAATACTTATTTCTCCTACTGTATAATGTTCTACTGAAAATAAAAATCCCCTACATCTCACATAAACAAACAGAGACTACATTTTTATGCCTAAACTATGCCTTTATATAATAATATATGGCACGTTTAATAATAAATGCATGACAAGTTTAATAAAATTAAAATATTTTAACAATTCCTTCATCAATTTCAACTCTATTCCCCATTCCTCAGACAATAAATGACGCATCTTATCCTGCTGGTGGCTTTAAACGGCAGCCCTTTTGGTTTTCATCTCAATCAACAAAGTTTCACATTTATCAGCAAATATTCCGAAGCTCCACATCAGTGCAGATCTTACCCCAGCCGTTGGTCACTATGTCCCGCTCCACGTCCCGGTTGCAAATCTCATTGGCCAGCCTTTCGAAGTACTCGGGCAGGTCGGCGTATTCGTTGCCATACGAGATGACCTTAATGCCCTTGTCCAGCATGTTATCTCGGAGCTTTTTGAACTCGCCCACGTCCTCCCGCCGCACCAGCATGAAGTGCTCAAGGTCAGACTTGTGTTTGACCGCCTCGAGAAACAGCGCCTGGAAGGTGGTGTCGTCCACTGTCCTCCCGCAGCCCAGGAACACAAAAGACTTTGTTTCATAGAGTTTCTGGATCTCCCTCTGCAAAAAAAAAAAATGCATATTGGCATATGCACAAAACATGGACAGAAAGGTGAATTTTATCATCTCGTGATATATCATCTCAGCATTGGTAGCACAATTCAGATCAGTTTAAGTTCAATTTCAGTATATGCATCCATTAGGAAATTTGAGTAGGGATTATAATTGTCCAGGAACCACATTGTAAAGTTTAAAGGTATTTTAAAGGACATCTCCAGCTTTTATTAGATTGCTAGGAATATTTATAAACGTCTCATTAATGCGTCCTGACGTAAAGTGAAACAGCCATAAACTCCAGCAAGATAAAGTCACTGTATGCAGAACCACTGATCTTTCTCTATAAAGTATAATTATGGAAACTGTGTTCATCATAACTGAAAGCAGAGTCGTGTTTGCTGGCCTTACGCATCATGCAGCCCCATCAGTCATTCAGTAAGCATGTCACCTTAAAGGGTTAAACAAATAACACACACGCACACATGCACAACTACGATTACAGAAAAGTTCGCTCTGTTATAATTCACTTACCTTTAATTACATTTTGGTGCGATTATAACCCGCTATTTAAAAAAACAACAATGACTGAATGTTTTGAAGGAGAAGCTGTGATGTAGCCGTGGCGGGAATGAATTTTGGTGTGGCGCCATGAAAGAATGAATGTAGCGGAAACCATGAACAGTAATTTGTTCTGTAGAAACTCGAACAAAATATTGCTTAAGGGGGCTAATAATATTGATTTAATATTAATGTTTTAAAAAAAATTAATTGCTTTTATTCTAGCCGAATTAAAACAAATAAAACTTTCTCCAGAAGAAACAATATTATCGGAGTTACTGTGAAAAATTCCTCGTTCTGTTAAACATCATTTGGGAATTATTTAAAAAATGCTAATTCACAGGAGGGCGAATAATTGTGACTTCAACTGTATATAGCACAGAACAGATAAACAAAACAAAACATTACAATGTCAGTTTCTTCCAATATTGTGCAACCCTACTACAAGTCATCCAAATCAGCTAAGAATTCTATCCAAATAGAGTTAACTCATGTCATCTTGAGAAATTTTATCGCAGAAAAACTAAATATTGCAAAGTCAGCTTTCTCCTCAATATCCTGCAACACTAGTCCTTCACTTCAGTGAGTAATCAAATCTCCAGAGGTGTGACTTTATATTCTCCATCCACTCACCATGACTTCTGTGTTCCTCAGAACATTCTGGTAGCCAGCAGGATGCAGTACGATACCGCTAGGGTTGGTGTAAACGCCGTGAATATGAAGTACACTCAGTCGTCTCTTCTCCTGAGCCCATTCCAGAACCTGCACACACACACACACACACACACACACACACACACACACACACACACACACACACAAAACACAGCTATTTTATACTCCACTGCTCCCAATCCGGTCTCCACCAGGAGCATCCGGCTGCTTTTAATGACTGCGGCTTCTAATCAAGAGGCATTTGATGGAAAAGGTGCATAAACACCCTGCCTAAAGGCCACGCTATGGAAAAAGCACACACGGCCTGATGAATAAAGACGCAGGGAACTGAACATGCAGTCACTTGTGCTTCCGAGGGCCCTTCAGGTGAGCTGCTGTGGGCTTTACATGCGCTAATGCACTACATGACGCTTGGCCAGGACCATAAGGCTGATTTTATGGCTAATAGCTGAAGCTTCCAGTGCTTTGTGCTGAGGGAAATTTATGGCCGAAAGCAAACAGAGATGAACCCAGTGCCCTGATCATCTGAGGAACATCTTTTCACGGCTTTATTTTGGAGCAGACACTGACTGCGTTTACATGGACATCAGTAATCAAACTATTTGCTGTAATCTGAATAAGACAATAATATGATTAAGGTGTTTACATGAGTTGCTTTTTGAATGTTCCTTTTATGATCCTGTTTTACGTTATAGCACATAGATTGATTAATATGTATATAATAAAATATACATTCGATGCCTGTTTCCTCTGGCATCTTACACAACAACTATTTGTGTTCGTCATTGCACCATATGTGATTGTGGGCGTTTTGTTCAACTGCAGATTAAACCATAATGCTTATTAACCGAATCGAAGTTCATTTTAGAACAAAAGCTGGTACCTTCTTCTCATCTGTGAGATCCAGAGACTCCAGCTTGGTCCCTTGGTGGGCGGCGTAGATCTCTAACAGGTTGTCAAAGTTGGTGGTGAGCACCAGCGCGCCGCTCTCCATCAGCTGCAGCACCGAGCGGAGGAGATGCTTCCCGGCGTTCTCCATCTTACACTCGAGGTCATCAAACACCTCATACAGGCAGTCTTTAAAAAAGGTGGAGCGTACATTTCCCGTCCTCTACAGAAATTAAAACAAAGAAATCTGAGATGTCTAGACGAACAAATCAACTTTAGGAGAATATAAATAACTCTTCTGTGAGTGCAAGGCAATGCTACATTATGAAACCGAAGCAGATCAAACCAAATTAGGTACTTCATTCATACAGCGGGGAAAATAAGTATTGAACAAGTCACCATTTTCTCAGAAAACATCTTTCTAAATGTGCTGTTGACTTGAAATTTTCACCAGGTGTTGATGGCAACCAAAGAAATGCATATATGCACAGAAAACAAATCTAATTAGTTTACAAACAAAGTTATGTGTAATGTTACGGCCAGCTCGCTCACGACCGTACCATAAAAAGGATTACATACACAAAAATGTATATAATGAAAAAAACATTTATTAAAGGGTATAACAAACTGTCTAGGGGTTTAAATAAATAAGAAATCAACAAAATGCAACACAAAACATAAGACGGCAAAACAAAAGAGTTGGGACAAAATGACCTCTCTGGTGAATAAAGGTCCACCGGAGGAAGTGCCGTTCTTCACAAAAATTTCAAATATATACAACCTCCACCCATAAATTAACTAATTAACAGTGACGTCATGCTACGAGGCCACCGAAAGGAAAGGAAAAGGGAAGACAGGGTCGTAACAGTAATAAAATGAAATGACACATGGAAAAAGTATTAAACACATGAAGAAAGGAAGGTGCAGAAAGGCATGGAAAGCTCAGACAGCAGCTGAAATCTCTCAGTAAGTTAATATTAGCTTTTTTAGTCCAACATCTACATTGCCAGGATGATGAAGAATTAATGATCCAAACACAGCCAAGGAAACTCTCAGATGCTTTCAGAGAAAGAAAATCAAGCTGTAGAATGGCCCAGCCAATCACCTGACTCGAACCCAATAGAAACTACAAATTAAAGATCAGATTTGATAGACGAGACCCACAGAACCATCAAGATCTTTATAATCTGTTGAAAATAAATAAATAAAACTCACACCTGAGCAATGCATGTGACTTCATCCTCCATGAGAGGCGTCTTTAGGCTGCCATCATTAAATAAGCCTTTTATATAAATAATTAAATACAAGTAGTTCGATATTTTCTCATTGTGTCATTCCATTGTTATTACACATAATTCATTTTTCAGATTTTTTTGATTTTTCTGTTTGTATTATTTGGGTTTTTACCAAAATCTGATTCAATTCCATGTTAACAGCTCCTTTAGAAATATTATTCCCAGGAACAAACAGGACGTGTTCAACACTTGTTTTCCCAACTGTATACTTACTTTAAAATTGTAGAAGATTAATATTAGCTTGAGTTTGACATTTATCATGGATTTCATGGGACCTTCTTTTCATTTTGGTTGTTTTGTGTTTGCTGTTTTGCTATGAAAATCTCATAATTAAAGAAAGTAGAGAAACGTCTATACCTCTCAACACCATAAACAAAGCATACAAAATCATATCCTATAGTCTAAATCAATTTTGTCTTCATTATATTATTTATGTTATCAAATAGCACTGCTTTGCCTACCATAATTAAAAAGACATTGATCATAAAATTAAGTTCCTAAATGTAATAAGCAACAATAAGACACAAAGCATCAATGGCTGCTGAAATTCTGCATACATTTCAAAAGAAAAAAGCAAGTTTGTAAAAGCACAATTATGGAGCATTTGCTTCAACAAGCCTTAAATTCTCAACTGAGTAACAAAATCCTAGAGGGATTGATTTTCTGTGGTGGCATTCGGCCAAACAAACTTCAATCCTCTTAACAGTGATCTCATGAGAAATACAAGTACTTCAAGGAAAACATTCAGCGTATGTAGTAAATTAAGTGCTGTAGATACTCAGAGGACAATTTGATTTCAGACACTAGAAAGTACAAGACAAACTGAGAAGAGAGTCTTGAGAATAGAGCAGTGCTGACAGCAGTGCCCTTGCCCTGGTCAAACTCAATCTCATTACACTGAGCTGAAGTCATTCTCTGAGCCTGGCAGAGGCACATGGAAAACTCGAGAGAGAAGGAGAGAGAGAGAGAGCTCCTATGAATAGCCTGCAGAGTCCACTTTCTCAGCAAGCCAATTATCATCTCCACACCTCATGTAAACTAATTCCTCAAATCTTAGGCCTGATTTACACTTGGTATCAATTAGAAACAGTAGATACAAGTGTAAACGGTCTAAACTGTTGAAATCAAGGTGAACAAATATTGGGTTGAGCAAGTTTCGGGTTAACAAAACCCAAAGGCTGGGACACACCAAGCCAAACAACTGAAGACAACGAAACCCAACTGAGCTGATGCCTCACGTCTGGTTCTGTTCCCCACGAACACACCAAACAGACGAAAGCTGACTGAAATGAGAGGGTGCGTCCTCTGCCTGCATGAGAGGGTGTGTCTTTCTGCACCAACGGAGGGCGGAATCTGCTTTCTCGTTCACAACGGGAAATTAGAACTTCCGATGTTTGTGTGCCAAGCGTAAACAAAGCAGCATTTAATACCAGTATTACAGTAATTGTTACGCACTATGGAGGGTTTTGCTCTTGCAAATATGTCTGATAATCTAATGATCCATATCTAATAACCAGGGCCAGACGGAATCTGCGGACATTTTTTGCTATTTCTGCGCAAAATTTTGTTTCAAATCTGCGTATTTCTGCAGAATGATTTTGTGAGTGACATAACTAAAACCTTAATATATGAAATAAAAAGTAATACCTTTTTAACCTTTTTTTAATGTTTACCATGCAAATCCAATTATATTTACTTCATTTGGTAAACAAAGCAAGTCTCTCAGATAATAGTTTGACTAAAAGACATTAAATATTACTTTACACACTGTATTGTAAATAAATCATATGGATATTTTCATATAAGTCAGTATTATTACTGAAATTAATTTCAAAACTGAATAAATTTAAATGTACACATATTTAAACAAGTAAATAAAGAGAATCAAGGATGGGCTAAAAATCTGCGGAATTCTGCGCGCGCAGATTCCGTGTGGCCCTACTAATAACCATACAAATATTTGAGAAATTTATCAAAATCACAGCCAGCCACTTAGAACCTTCTTGGCTTGAATTTGCTACATCACTTCACTACGTCACACTCACTCTCTGATTAACGGCTAAATAACCAATCAGAGCACTCTGTTCAGTCGACACCAATTCAACATGATAAATTGGGCCAATGAGCTCTAACGTTAACCTGAAGTGAAGGGACATGTGGAACACACTAGATGGACCACTGCTGACCAACGAAGCCCAACGGTTGACCATTGGTTTGGTACGTCCTGGCCCTAACAGCTCCAGCGGTTAAGTTGTTTTAAAATACTTGATATACAGTAAATGTTCTTGAACGGAGAGCAGCTGGAGAGACCACATGTAGCCTTTCTCATGAGAGAGTTAATATACTTCTGTGCTGAAGATTAAGGGTTCTTTCATACCTGTGGATAGATTATTTTGTTCCAAAACAGGGATTCAAATTGTTAGTGTTGCTCTTTGTTCTTGGTGCGGTTCGCTTTCACACGGCAAAGTTTCTAAACGAACCAAAAAAAGGGCTAAAACAAGCCACGTGTGAGCAAACTCTCCTCACATTAGTCAGAGTTTCATGGTTTATTTTGCAGTGTTCCACTCAGCTGTCTCTCCAGCTGCATCTCTCTACACTGGCTCCCAGTTACATTCAGAATAGAGTTTAAAGTATTACTACTTGTCTATTAATCACTAAATGGCCTAGGACCCCAATACATTACATATATGCTCACTGAATACAAGCCTAACAGACCACTCAGATCATTAGGATCACATAAACTAGAAATTCAAAGAGTCAAGCAGAGTGAATCTGCTTTCAGCTATTACGCCCCTCGCTGCTGGAATCAGCTTCCAGAAATCATCAGATGTGCTCTAACATTAGGTACATGCAAATCAAGACTGAAAACAAATCTTTTTAGATGTGCCTTTACTGAATGAGCACTGTGCTGCGTCCGACAGATCGCACTATTGTGTCTTTCTTTTCTTTTCATTCTTTTATAACTTGTCTTAACTCATTTTAATCTGTTTTATCTGTTTTTTATTATTTGTTTTTATTTTCTTATACTTCAATTTTATTCCTGTTTATGTAAAGCACTTTGAATTGCCACTGTGTATGAAATGTGCTATATAAATAAACTTGCCTTGCCTTGCCTGTCATGTGTCCTAATTTTAATTTATGACGATGAGCAATAAGACATTATAAGCGAAAAGCTGTGCTTTAGTTTTGAACAGTGACACCCACAGACATCGTCACCAGATATATATCAGAGGTAAGACTTTCTCATACATAGGAGTTGGCTTATGCATTATAGGCTTTACATTTCAGAGAGAAATAACACATAAACCAAGACTGTTGTCAATTTTCCTAACAGATAAACAGCTCTCGTTAATAGTTAACAAGCTTTCACTCTTGTATTTGACATGCCTGTAGGAATGACATCCTGCCCTACTCATAATTCTCTCTTCATATAGAAATTACATATCCATAATACACTGTGATATAGCCGGGTTCGGATCGTTTTGCTTTCTCACTACAATCGATCCGCTCCAGAGTTTGTTTCAATCGAGCCGAGACCACCTCATTCAGGCAATCTCAGACCGATTGATTTGGTGCGTATCAGAGCGCGATTGTTGTATTCACATATGCCAAACGAACCGCGCTAACTAGGGAAACGAGACTGGTTCCAAAACAAGAGTCTAGGTGTGAAAGCACCCTAAGAGATATCTTCATTATAATCATAATGAATTTAAAGACACCTACAAGGCAGAAATAAACGCAGCTTAATTTTGAGAAGGCCACTTACAGCAAATATTTTAATGATGTAGGTTGACAAGCTTAAAGATAAACAAACGTTCGGCTGATTGGTCCAGCTTGGGTTCACAATCTCTAACCCAAAATAAAACTTGCTCCAGAGCATGTTAGCCATGTAGCGCAAGTTACCATGATGATGAAACTTACAAGATCGTGGTTGTCATCGACCTCATTTTCATTCACTTCGGCCCCGTTTACACTAGTGCGTTTTCGTTTTAAAACGTGTAAGTTTTGCTACGGTTACGCCATCCGTCCACACTACGCCGGAGTTTTTGTGCCCCTATCACATGACTATAACACCACCGGAAGACAGCAGACCAGCCTTCATTGTAAACAACATGGACAGAAATGGGAGCGTTGTTTGCACTATTGTCCGTTTTAGGCGGCATTGTGCAGTTAAACTCTGCCTTTTTTATTACAACAGCTGCATATATTCGCAAGAGGCAAGCTATTGTTCCAGCACTCGCTAATCGCTCGCGTTTCATGCGGCATAAGCCCTATTTAGAATGCCGAGCGAGACGCATGCTTCCTGTTTATACTTGAATGCGCATGCCCAGAGTGCGCGAATGGTCACGTGATATATGTTTTTGGTGGAGTAGTGTGGACAGAGATATGTTCAGAAACGCTGGGTGAAACACTAGTGTGGACGCGGATCGTTTTCATGATAAAACGCCGCTTTAAAACTAAAATGCACTAGTGTAAACGGGCCTTAATTTCAAGTTCACTTGTAAGCCACATTTTTCAGCTGATGCAAAAACAAGTACTGCAGACAAAAACTCTGTTCAACTGCTTTGAAAACTGCATGAGCTCTAGGACCTTTATAAACAGCATTACTGCAAATTTATCCCTCACAGGCTTATTTTCCTCTGCATAAACTTCAATATGCTACTCTGACTAAAGTCTTTTGATTTACTTTATTCTCTGAAGCTCTGATTTGGGTGAAATCACTCTTTGTGCTTATCGGCATTCAGCTAACTCAATAGTTTGAATCAAAAAAGCAGTCGAAAGTCTCAACCAAGACTTACACACTCATGTCCAAACATGCCAAAGGTGGAAACGTACGTTTATTTTCTCCAGAATCCTGCACCTTCCAGTGAACATTAAAAAGATTGTGTTGTTAAAACATTATTTAACTTGTAAGCTGCACGAACTAGCGCCTAGCACATAGTTTTTTTGCATACACATTCAGAATAGCCCCATTAAGAGTCATTTTATCACTCAAAACTCACACAAGTAAGTTAAACCTTTAAAAAAAAAAGACCTGTGGAGACTTGAAACCTTTACACCAGGCAACTAACAATAACAAACTAACCAAGCTTGGAAATTCACAGGAACGGAGGCTGATGTTTTCCTAGGAGAGCTGTTTTGTTGATGCAGATTGTTCAGCTATGACTATTCCAGGCAATGAGACACCAGCATTGACCCTGAAATTCATTACCCAACTCCCTTTCACATGCCTAAAGCCGTCTAAATCCTCTAGCAAAACTGGTGGGCTTTGGATGCAGATGATACGAGGGCTGGACAATGAAATACAGGGATAAACCTCGGCGTGCTGTTTTGACGGGGCGACACAAACAACAACACAGGTGGCACATGACTCTGTGCCTCATTCTGGATGGAGAGAAAAGTACAGACCAAGTTGTGTTTATCAGGGCTCAACGATAAGGATGTTTTTTTCTGATTCGTCCATGCACGGCCAACATTTTACACCACTAAAAATGAGACATTTTAAGCAAAATAGCAGTTTATTTATGGATGAAATAAAATTGATTTAATGCTACATGTTATGTAGGTGGCACGGTGGCTCAGTGGTTAGAACTGTCGTCACACAGCAAGAAGGTCGCTGGTTTGAGTTTGCAGTTTGCATGCAGGAGTTTGCATGTTCTCCCCGTGTTCGTGTGGGTTTCCTTCGGGTGCTCCAGTTTCCCCCACAGCCTAAAGACATGCAGTATAAGTGAACTGAATTAACTAAATTGCCTGTAGTACACGACAGCATATGTGAATGTAAGAGTGTATGGTTGTTTCTCAGTACTGGGTTGCAGCTGGAAGGGCATCCGCTGCGTAAAACATGTGCTGGAATAGTTGGCGTTTCATTCCGCTGTGGCGACCTCTGATAAATAAGGAACTAAGCTGAAGGAAAATGATGGAATGTTGTTTTCTAAAGTCACTACGAAGCTAAAGATTGACCCATAAAATCTGCTGACTATTCTATTTACAGTTGCAGACTTAAATCTACGTTCTCACAATTTTGTCTTCATAAACAAGAGCTACAATGACTAGTGATTATAGCAAGAGATTTTTACATAACTTTCCATAAGTTTCTACGCTTTTGTTTCAATCACATATTAGAAACTGTTTCATTGAAAAATTGACAGTGGCCCTCAATAGAGAGCTTGTGTATCTATTCTAAGAAGCTTTAACAATCGTAATCGAGTGTAATTTCTACAAGAATTCAGTAGCCGTATAGTAGCTGCAAAAAAATCCTGACTAAAGATTTATACTTCTGCGTCAAGCTTACGCGTATGCTCCGAGGCAGCCTGCGCGTGGTCGCCGTGGCCGTCGCTGATGCGCACCTCTCAAAAAATGTAACTACACGTCAAAGCAACGCATAGTTCAAGCTCTGTGAATGGCCGGCTTGGTCGAGCTGACGAGTGTGGGCGGAGGTTATAGCCGCGCGAGCACGATGGAGCGAATGTTTACAAGTGTGGAGTCCAGTGAAGGAGCTTAAGATGGAAATCGTCGCTTAGTGTTTACCTTATTATTAAAGTTGTTGCCACTTGTACGTTAAGGTAGTGTTCAGAAAGAACAAAACACCAGCGAAGAAACTCGACACAGAGGAACATAAAAACCTACTGCCAGCTAGCGATTCGGAAGTGCTATAGCAGAGCAGCACATACAGCACGCAGAAGTATAAATGCATGACATTGCAGCATTGCATGCGCCGTGGGTCACGGCGATCACTCAACGCAGAAGTATAAACCAGGCTTAAAGCATCCCTAGATTATGTATTCATTATATTAATTCAGCCTGCCAATTAACGCAGGTTTACATATATTTTGTATGATAAAACCAAATTAAAAGTGGTACTAAACTGACATTGAACTAAGAGACTATAAAATCAAAAGTGAATCAAATAGTTGCTTTGAATGCAACACAAGGTACTTCTACCAAATGGGAGAATACCATTGTACTATCAGCATCAAATTTCAAATCATAATAAGAGAATGAGGGTGCCATGGTGGCATAGTGGGTAGCACGTTCGCCTCACAGCAAGAAGGTCACTGGTTCGAGCCTCGGCTGGGTAAGTTGGGGTGCTCCGGTTTCCCCCACAAGTCCAAAGACATGTGGTATTGGTGAATTGAGTAAGCTAAATTGTCCGTAGTGTATGTGTGTGAATGAGTATGTATGGATGTTTCCCAGAGATGGGTTGCAGCTGGAAGGGCATCCGCTGCGTAAAACATATGCTGGATAAGACCCCAGATTAAAAAAGGGACTAAGCTGAGAAGAAAATGTATGAATGAATTAACGAATAAAAGAGAATAGCTGCGTCCGAAATCACCTACTACTTAGTGAATACTGCATTTGAATTTACTCCACAACATTCAAAAAAGTACTTTCTATACAGTATGAAAGTAAGTAGTATGAATGGAACTCGGATGTACTATATCTGCCATTTGTCATTATCACATGACCTACCCATGTCAGTTGCATCGCTTCACTCTCATTCATGAATTCTCTCGCATCATGGGATAGTGAATTTCAGAATCTCGCAGGAAATAGTAGGTCATCTGGGTACTTCTCGCATACTGTTTGTCGAATACTATGAATTCGGACATACTTCTCGGCTCGTATACTGTTCTTAAAGGGCCACGAAACACCAAAACACATTTTTTGAGCTGTTGACAGTCATATACGTGTCCCACGCTGCTATAAACACTATTAGGACACATATAATTGACTAAAAAGTAAAAATTGGTTGTTTTTGCGTTATTTCGAGCAAATTCGTTCCTCTGGTTTGAAACGAATTTTTGAGGCTGCATTACACCTATGAGATCTATGCATGTGCTCCAGCGTGCACAGAGGACGCCTGTCCCGGCGAGAACACTCTTGACGTCTCTGAGCGTGCGGCATTAATTCATGAGATAGCCTTTGTTCAAGCCAATCAGTGCGGTCTATTGTGTATGCAGTGCAACTCATTAATATGCACGAGAGCTTCAAAGACTGTGTGTACGTGTTGCAGTGTCTAGAAGGCAGGGACGCCACATTGTGCTTCCAAAACACGTAGAAGGAGACGCAGGTCACCAGTGTTGTGTTTATGTGCTGCAGTGAAGGTTTAGTCTTCATTTCCGCTATGAGAGCGCAGCTGGACTCACACGCGTGCGCAGCAGAAATGCGTCTGTAAGAACCTTTTTTTTCACCTGAGAGCTTACCGCATCTGGAAATGGTGAAATTGGGAATTGCCGCTCGCCTTTTAAAACAGACGCCGTTTGTTTATGTGGATTGTCCTAGTCTACAGATTTGACAAGCCATTAGTGCTCTTTGTTTGATTATTTAGATGGCGAAGTAAGTTCGTAGTTAGTTCGTAGTTTGTAGAGTTCGTAACTCTTTCAGTGTTTAAAGACAGACCTTTGTCAAAATGATTAACTGTTACTGAGTTTACAGTACGTTAATATCCGTACAATAGTAAAGACTGAAAGATCCGCTGTGAATTCTGCTCTCCGAGTGTAAACACTGCAGTCAAACAATTGCTTTAGTGTAGAATTTTCGCCGCATTTTGTGACAGGATAGTCTGCGGAGGGTTTTTATTTCTGCCTTACGCCACACAGTATCAAACACTCCATTAAAACAACACTCTTAATAGTTTCTCACATCTCGTTTGTCACAGGGGACATGCAGGAAATGTTCCTGGATTAAAGTATTAGTGCCAAACTGACTTTAAAGTCGACAATTTAATAATTTGGCTAATAATTAGATGACTGATGTCCATGTAAACAGTCACTGTCTTTCTCCCCTGCGTCTGTGTGTGTGCGTTGCTTGTCTGAAAATGAGCGCTTGAACAAATGGAAACTCCCATCTTTATGGAAAACCTTCCCTCATTCCCTCCCCTTACACTCCCACCTAAACAGAGCTGGACACACCCACTTTCCTGAGCTTTTCCAGACTGTAGGTGTGAAAACACCCAGCTGAGCCAGGGGGGTTTCGTGGCCCTTTAATGTACTATATAGCAGTGTTTCTCAACTGTTGGGTCGCTGGAACATTTTTAGTGAGTCGCAGAGTGTGTGTTCAAAAAAAATAAAAAAACACATATTTTTAATTTATTTTGCTTATACCGGACTTTTATTTTGAAATGCGCGCACAACAACAGTTCAGTTTAGTTCATGGGAACTGAACCTTTCCTTAACCTAACCACTGTTTACAGTATTTGTCGTTTTTACTTTGTAATAAGTCTTGGAGATTTTCTTATGATTTATCTGTCACTACTTGTGTATGCCAACAAATAAATGCAAATAAATTATAATTCCTAAAATGATATTATAGTTCCTAAAAATTTGGGTCGCGGCTTGATGATCATGTAAAAAATTTGGGTCCCATGCCCCAAACCAGTCGAGAACCACTGCTATATAGTATGGAAGTATGTCATTTCGAAAGCAGCATATGTATTTCTAGTTAGAAAAATAAACAAATCTTACTGGTGAGAGTTTCTGAATAAGGTCATGAGCAACGTGCACCAAGTTCTTGTCCTCTTGCAGACTTTTCTGAAATCGCCGGCTCTCTTCCTCCTCAAGCAGATCAAAATCATTGGCAGCATCTAGCAGCGCCTGGATCAGACCTTTCCATGAGCGCAGCGCCGGCACCTGAGGAGCTACGGCTGAACTCACACCTGTGCCGATCACCAGCACCAGCTCAGGAGCTCGCTTGGTCTTCAGGCTGGGCAACAACTTCCTACAGATGGCAGAGCGGGAGGAAATGTAATCAAGTCAGAGGAAGCATGCATATGGATGGAAGTACGCTACAGAGCTACTGACTTCTAAAATAGCATCTGAAACCAGACAATAGCATCTGTTTTTTGGACAATCAAATACAGTTAAAGGCAAAAGACGTTTAATACATTTAAAGACATTAAATAAAGTCAGAATTATTAGCCCTCCTGAATTATTAGCAAACTCAGTACATTTTTTCCCCAATTTCTGTTTAATGGAGAGATTTTTTCAACACATTTCTAAACATATTAGTTTTAATAACTCATTTCTAATTACTGATTTATTTTATCTTTGCCATGATGACAGTAAATAATATTTTACTAGATATTTTTCAAGACACTTCTATACAGCTTAAAGTGACATTTAAAGGCTGAAGTACGTAAATTAGTAAAAAATTAGCAAGTTAGGGTAATTAGGCAAGTCATAGAATAACGATGGTTTGTTCTGTAGACAATCAAAAAACAATATTTGGCAATATATGAATTATTTGTGTTCTTCAAAGCATCTTATGTATTTTATAAGCATGAAGTTTATTTTTAATGAAATGCTAACCGGCCTAACCTTTAATACTGTATTCAATATAATAAAACAGCTTGATTTCTTTCTCATTCTGTGACAGTAAACCATGTCTGGACATTTACATTTGTAAACAGGTTTAAAACTATGGCACATGTACTACTGTAATAATAATTATTTTCACAAATTGATTATAGATTTTTAAAGATCATTTCAATCAATTTTATGGAATATTTCCAGTGTATTGCAAATGATTAGAGGTTGTCCATCCTTAGACAACAACTCCCGAGATTCCACACTTGCCGCATCATCAAACTATGCCTTTGTTTGTTGTGAACACATGCCCTCTAGTGGCAAAAATTACCACTAGAGTAAAAAAATAAGTAAATTAATAATAACTCTCGTAGGAGAATTTTGCTTTTACCATCCAAATTAAATAAAGTTATCCAACATGTGTGCCTGATAGCTCTGCCCTTTCATTTTACCGGTTGAATAAGCCCATCATCCAGGTAATTAAGGTGCACTTATTATTTTTAGAGTTTTTACTGTGAACGCACTACTTACACTATTTATACTACAAAATGGTGAATAAGTATGTGATTAGGGATGCACCTTATGTCTTTGTTTGTTGTGAACACATGCCCTCTAGTGGCAAAAATTGCCTACTGTGCCTTTAAAAAACCCTGGTTATTTAAAAGCAAACATTAGTAAGCACAAAATATAAATCCTTCTTATTTTATATGAAAATGCATGTTGTAGATTATATTCTGGATGTTTATTCCATGTATATTTTATTTTATCAACATGTCATAAGATTAAACGACAGACTGAAACTCATTACCCAAGTCCCTTTCACATACCTAAAGCTGTCTAAATCTTCTAGCAAAACTGGTGGGCTTTTAACCACAACTCCCATGATTCCACACTCAAGCTGCATTTATACATTCGCCTGCCGCTGCATCGCGCGCCTCCGCTGAGTGCGCACGAACCTCGCGAAACGGATGAGGCTTTTATACCCGCTGCGTTCACCGTTGTGATATTCTTTAAAACGACAGGGGGGCGCTCAAATGAAACTGACCGTAAAGTCAGACAGATAAACAGAGGAGTAGAAAGTTTCAGGAACTACGTCATATCATTAACATTATTGATGTTTATTAAACTAGTTATTTTTATAAATTATTTTAATGATTATAAAGATTTTTGTAACCATTCAAGATTTTTTTAATCAAACTTTGATGCATCACTTGCTTTTGTTCATATCTCGAACAGTTTTACCTATTAAAGTGTATTAAAATATTAATAACAGCAGAACACGGGTTCCTCTACAAATATATTTTTTATTATGGAAAGAATAAAAGCAAAAAGTACACTTGCTAAATAATACAGATGTTTTTATTTATTCCGCAATTCACACATTACTGTCTGGCTAGTTTCTGTCCTCTTCTCATGCTAAAAAGGCAATAATGGTCCAACATTCCTGACCATAATCACTAATAAAGCCTAGAAAAATGGCATCATGTTTGTAAACCGATTGGTTCAAATATTCCTGTCTAGTTATCAAAGAAATAATTCGTTACTTCATTATAGTTTTGTAACTATTAAATTGTTTTAAATTCAATTGTAATATATACATCAGTGTTAAACCTATGACTGGTGGAAAAACATATTCTGTAATGTGTAGCTGTGTCTCCATTGGCCTCTTTTGGCTTTAATAAACTATCCCTCAGGTTTTTACAAACCTTTTAACCAAAAGTTTCCTCCTTTCTCACTGCTGTTGCAATTTTTAGCCAAGAATTATTGATCATCTGGTCATCTCTATGATCACTGATCATGAAGATATCTTTACATTCGTACCTGTTTCAGACAAAATATCTTCAGAGTGTTTCATATTCAACTCAACTCAGACGCGGCACCGTGCGCACTGTTCGTTCGAGTCACAAAAAATTCTGTGCGCTCCGCCAGCCGAAACCATGTCACATGCACCCAAAGCGAACATCCGGAAACTCTGCGATGACGTCATATTTGCCACGCGCACTCAAGCGAACTAGCGTACGCGTCGAGTATAAACTAGTCTTCAGTCACCGCATCATCAAACTATGTCTTTGTTTGTTATGAACACACTTCCTCTAGTGGCACAAATTATACTGTGAATTTAAAAACCTTGGTTATTTAAAAGTAAATATTACTCAGCACAAACTAAAACTTCTCCTTATCTGAAAATGCATGTTTTAGATTATATTCTGCATGTTTATTCAATGTATATTTTAATCTTATTTTATTTTTAAGTCTCATAACATTTAATCAAAATGTCATAAGATCAAACGACGGACTTCTCTCTTCTCTGTCGTCCATTCATTATATTCTAATGTGTTTAAAAGGGAATCAAAACTACCTTCTCAGCCCTCTCACAATAACAACATTGTCAGTTCTGTCTCACGCAATCCTTTAAGCTAACAGAAATATTGATCAACTGATATTCTTCAAAGAACATGAATATAACCTCCAAGTGAAAGCGCTGTCAAGGGAAAGTACAGGTCTTTAAAAACACATTTGTCAGAAGAACAGGTCAGAAAACAGGAGCTGACTGCAATGAGGAATATTTGGCTCAGCTTGGGAATGTGCTGGCAGCGAAGCAAGACACGAACATCTGTTGTTTTCATACCTGGCCTTCTTAGCCATTGTATCTCCATCCTCGGAGTCAGGGGAAGGACGCTTCTCTGTTTTCACGGTGACAACAGAGGCCATTCGACTCCTATAAGAACGAAATATATCCAATTCAATTTACAAATCCAATTCATTTACAAAGCAACAAATATGATAGATAGCCAAATAGATCATGTGGCTTTATTACATAATTCAGCTGTATATAAACTAGGAATTTAAGATTAGTGTTGTTACTAGGAATTCATTAGTCTAACATCAAGGTTAATAAAGCTTAATTGTCCTGATTGTTTACACTGAAAGAGATTTGTTCAACTCGAGGCCGGAAGAACAGGTTTTTGAGCATGTTCATCCTCATGATGAGAGAAAGAAGACTGAAGATGATGCTGCAGGGCTTTTGTTGTGCACACTTCCCTCTGTTAACATCTTTTAGTCAAAACAGTTCTGATTTGTCTTTCAAATTCTAGTCAGACATATCGGAGTGCACTTTAAGGACTTAGAAAAATCAATCACAACATACAACAACAAACTTTGGCCATAAACCCAAGACAGCCACTTTAAGCTAACAAGCTAACAGGTTAGCTACATATGTGATTTTTAGCGCATATGTTAATCTAATTACTATGTAATAACCTAAATAAAAACTAAACTTGCGAGTACCGTAAATGTAATAACAATGATATTGTATAAATATACTTGTTTTTTGTTTAGCGGGAAGGTTAACATTCAGTTGAACTCTTCAATCACCTGTTGCTTTTGTTCCATATGTGACACAGTCCGGCTTTAGCATTCAGGCTAATATTACACTATTGTCTTCAAGGATGTAATGTAGTATCTAAATTTAAACAACAACACCAAATAACAGTATATCCATTACGTTATCTCATCATTCAAACAGGAATGACGAGATAACGGGAAAGACGAGATTTATCAATCCGCGAATGTAACCTTACATCAAACTTGGCTAAAATAAAACAGATGAAAGTAACGTACAGAAAGAAGACACTGTTTTTAAAAGTTTTAAAAATCCACTTACCTGGATGAACAGAGAAAATGAAGATCCGAGTGCTTTGTTAAATAAATTCAAAGCGTCACCAATGATAAAACAAACCAACAAAGGACAAACTTCTTTATCAAACACACGTTTGGTGGTTTGAGCTCAATGCCAGTAGAGTATCGGTACCAGTCAGTCTCCAAAGAGAAATACTAAAACCGCTAAAGGCCTTAAATAAATCAGGACAGCCTTTAGAGAACTACCTGTCCAGAGACTCGCCTTTTGCGGATCCTTCTGTACACACAAGCTGAAGCTTTTACACGTGTCCGCGCTGCGCATCACAGCGGATGTGCGCACACCCGCGCGCGTTCACGTGTACGTGTGTGTCTGCGGGATGTGAAAGTTTAATCCGCCAGACAGACAGACAGTCGCACACTGGGACAAAGCCAACACTTTACATTTGAAAAGCTCGAATTAATTACTTTACATGCTTTAAATGTGCAAACTGATCCTAATAGGTGGGCTTGTTCGAAGACTTGAGGATGCACACGAATTAGGCTTTTTCTGGCAAGATTTTGCTTACAAATATATATATATATTTTACTTCTTTGTCATACGTCTGCGATAAAATCACCACAGGTATTCTCTAGTCCCTATATGTATCTTCATAATCTATAATTTGCAATGTTATGTGTTTTTTATTTAATTTGTGTGTGTGTGTGTGTGTGTGTGTGTGTGTGTGTGTGTGTGTGTGTTTTGTATGTTATTTATGCTGAAGAGATGTTAATATCTAATAGTAATATCTCAATAAGCCAATGAAAAGAATAATAATAATCCTACATTCAATACACTGTCTTTATTCAGAAATGGAAATTTTAGTAATTTCAAATCAAAAGCACTGTGCACTCTGAATTGTAAAGTTTTAGGTAGAAAAATGTAAAACTACATTAAAAATAAAACTATAATAATAAATATATATTATAAATAAATATATATAAATTAAATATATATACACTCACCGGCCACTTTATTAGGTCCCACTGCTTGTTACCACAAACTTGTAATCAGCCAATCACATGGCAGCATCTCAATGCATTTAGGCATGTAGACATGGTCAAGGCGACCTGCTGCAGTTCAAACCGAGCATCAGAATGGGGAAGAAAGGTGGTTTAGGTGACTTCGAGTGTGGCATGGTTGTTGGTGCCAGACGGGCTGGTCTGAGTATTTCAGAAACTGCTGATCTACTGGAATTTTCATGCACAACCATCTCTAGGGTTTACAGAGAATGGTCTGAAATAGAGAAAATATACAGTGAGCGGCAGTTCTGTGGGCGCAAATGCCTTGTTAATGCCACTCGCTGCAACCAAGGTATGCAGAAGAGCATCTGGATGGTCGGGTCAGAATTTGGTGTCAACAACATGAAAGCATGGATCCATCCTGCCTTGTATCAACGGTTCAGGCTGGTGGTGGTGGTGTAATGGTGTGGGGGATATTTTCTTGGCACACTTCGGGCCCATTAGTACCAATTGAGCATCATGTCAACACCACAGCCAACCTGATAATAGTAAGTGGCCAATAAGAGTGTGTGTGTGTGTGTGTTATTTTTGCTGCCAACTGGTCCAGGTCTCACTGGAAGAAGAGATGGTAATATCTAATAGTAATATCTCAATAAGCCAATGAAAAAAATAATAATAATACTACATTCTATCTTCAGTCTTAATTCAGAAATTGGAAATTTTAGTAATTTCAAGTCATAAGCACTGTGCACTCTGAATTGTAAAGTTTTAGGTAGAAAAATGTAAAACTACGTTAAAATTAAAACTATAAAAATATTATATATATGTACTTATGCAGTATATACACTCTCCGGCCACTTTATTAGGTACACCCGTCCCACTGCTTGTTAACGCAAACTTGTAAAGTCAATCACATGGCAGCATCTCAATGCATTTAGGTTTGTAGACATGGTCAAGACGACCTGCTGCAGTTCAAACCGAGCATCAGAATGGGGAAGAAAGATAACTTCGAATGTGGCACGGTTGTTGGTGCCAGACCGCCTGGTCTGAGTATTTCAGAAACTGCTGATCTACTGGGATTTTCATGCACAACCATTTCTAGGGTTTACAGAGAATGGTCTGAAATAGAGAAAATATACAGTGAGCTGCAGTTCTGTGGGCGCAAATGACTAGTTAATGTCAGAGGAGAATGGCCAGATTGGTTCCAGCTGAGAGAAAGGCAACAGTAACTCAAATGACCACTCGTTACAACCAAGGTATGCAGAAGAGCATCTGGATGGTCGGGTCAGAATTTGGTGTCAACAACATGAAAGCATGGATCCATCTTGCCTTGTATCAACAGTTCAGGCTGGTGGTGGTGGTGTAATGGTGTGGGGTTATTTTCTTGGCACACTTCCGGCCTGTTAGTACCAATTGAGCATCGTGTCAACGCCACAGCCAACCTGATAATAGTTAGTGGCCGGTGAGTGTGTGTTTGTGTGTGTGTGTTATTTTTGCTGCCAACTGGTCCAGGTCTCACTGGAAGAAGAGATGGTAATATCTAATAGTAATATCTTAATAAGCCAATGAAAAGAATAATAATAATCCTACATTCAATCTTCAGTCTTAATTCAGAAATTGGAAATTTTAGTAATTTTAAGTCATAAGCACTGTGCACTCTGAATTGTAAAGTTTTAGGTAGAAAAATGTAAAACTATGTTAAAATTAAAACTATAAAAATATTATATATATATATATATATATATATATATATATATATATATATATATATATATATATATATATATATATATATATATACTCATGCAGTATATACACTCACCGGCCACTTTATTAGGTACACCCGTCCAACTGCTTGTTAACTCAAACTTGTAATCAGTCAATCACATGGCAGCATCTCAATGCATTTAGGTTTGTAGACATGGTCAAGACGACCTACTGCAGTTCAAACCGAGCATCAGAATGGGGAAGAAAGGTAACTTACAACGTGGCACGGTTGTTGGTGCCAGACGGCCTGGTCTGAGTATTTCAGAAACTGCTGATCTACTGGGATTTTCATGCACAACCATTTCTAGGGTTTACAGAGAATGGTCAGAAAAAGAGAAAATATCCAATGAGCGGCAGTTCTGTGAGCACAAATGACTTGTTAATGTCAGAGGAGAATGGCCAGATTGGTTCAAGCTGAGTTAAAGGCAACAGTAACTCAAATGACCACTCGCTGCAACCAAGGTATGCAGAAGAGCATCTGGATGGTCGGGTCAGAATTTGGTGTCAACAACATGAAAGCATGGATCCATCCTGCCTTGTATCAACAGTTCAGGCTGGTGGTGGTGGTGTAATGCTGTGGGGGATATTTTCTTGGCACACTTCGGGCCTATTAGTACCAATTGAGCATCGTCAACACCACAGCCTACCTGATAGTAGCAAGGTGTACCTAATAAAGTGGCCGGTGAGAGAGAGAAAGAGAGTGTGTGTGTGTTTATGTGTTTATGTGTGTGTGTGTGTGTGTGTGTGTGTGTGTGTGTGTGTATGTATGTATGTATGTGTATATATATATATATTTATATTTATTTAAAAAAAAATAATAATTTCATATGGCGAACAGTCAGAGAAAAAAAACATCTAAATTATTTGTAAATATATATTCAACCAAATCATACATGAACATAACCCTCTGTAAAAATCTTCAGAACACAGACATGAATAAAACTGAATTGTGGTGTTGCTGAAGGAAGGGTCAGGGGGGATCATTAAACAGCCATTAAAAATACGTATTATAATTGGAATCCCGAGACAAAAAATTAATAATAAAGTACAAGTGCATTTTGGTGCTTTCATACTGACATATTGAAAAGCCAAAAAAACCCAAAATCTCAAAACTGACAGGTGCATTTTTGCCTTTACGTAACAATTACTAGCATTTGAGAAAAAGAGCTGCAGAAAGAGCTCATGTCTGTAAGTCGCTCCTTTTATAGCTCTTCAGAGGCAGTGAAAGTAGGATATGTTCCCATTCAAACGCTGCCTACCATAAAAAAAAGTTAATGGGTTAATGACGGGGCATGCTCTATTTTGGACAGGTCATGATGTGCCTGTGCTTAATGAAGCATCCCATTTTTTATAGCTTCTTATGTAAAAGACACAAGAGCATTCAGTGCTTCCTTTGACTGGCCATGTATTCGATTGCTTTATAATGTAATGTAAACTAAAGTGATAGTTCCTCCAAAAAATGAACATTTACTCACTATGTACTCAACTACAACCTTTATGAGTTTCTTTATTCTGTTGTTGAACACAAAAGAAGATACTTTGAAGAAAGCTGAAAACCTGTAACCACTGACTTTCATTGCAGGAAAAACAAATACAATGGAAGTCAATGGTTACCAGTTTCTAACATATCTTATTTTGTGTTCAGCAGAAGAAAGGAAGTCAAACAGGTTTGTAACAAGAAGAGGTTTGAGTAAATAATGACAGAACTTAACATTTTTGCACAAACTTTCCCTTTAAACAACAAATTTGGGTTAAAAATGCAAAAAAACGGTGACCTAAGAAGTTTTTTTTTTTAAATTTCTGGAAATTTGTAAGTTATGTTTCTAGATTTAAAATCTTCAGAAATACTTTACTGTGCTTAAAACGTATTACTTCAGCTGATGAATGATGTCCTATAGATTAGTACAAACAAATATCCAGTGGTTTCGATTGAATTCAAGCTACTTTTGGCGCTTTTCACAAAAAATTATCATTCCAGCTTCACAAAAGGTGCATCATTACATTACAGTCAAAATCAGAAAAGTTAAGGAGTTGTGTAAAGGGTTTGTGTATATGGAGCCAAATCAGTCTTAAAACTAGTACATTTACAAAATAAAATTCATACATCCACAACACAATTCACATTTATACAATACAATTCAGAAGTTCATAAATATGCTAATCCAATTCATAAATTCAAACATAATTCAAAAATACGCAAATCCAATTAATTTGGCAAAAATATGACTTTTACTCACGAATTCACAAATTGTGTTGTATTTATTAATTATGTTTTAAACTTACACATTTTATTTTGTAAATGTGAATTGTGCTGTGCATGTATGAATTTTATTTTGTAAATATATTAAATACATTAAAAAAAAAAAATTCTCAGACTGATCTGGCTCCATAAATGTATTATTTTTGCGTGTGTTCTGGCTCCATAAATGTTTTATTTCGAGAGTGATGTGGCTGCATAAATGTATTATTTTTTAGAGTGAAATGGCTGCATAAATGTAGTATTTTTGAGGGTGTTCTGGCTCCATAATTGTATTATTTTGAGAGTGATATGGCTCCATAAATGTATTATTTTGAGTGATATGGCTCC
>CAIGQQ010033860.1:2480958-2504066 GCA_903798035.1 Danio albolineatus
ATAATAATAATAATAATAATAATAATAATAATAATAATAATAATAATGATAATAATAGTATGAGGACAAATTAATTAAACTATCATCTCCCTTTTGGTTTTGCGTTAATAATAATAATAATAAAAATAATAATAATAATAATAATATGAGGACAATTATGGTTGATTTCACATCAGTTACTATTTATTTTGGTTTTGGGATGACATATGACCCAGATTAGTCACATAAATGACTCTAAAGGAGCGTCTAATTGTTTCTGTGCTCTCTTTTCAAATCAGCTGTATCCAAATAACGTATTAAAGGGTGTATTTATCTTGTGGTATATTCCGAACACAAGAAAGACTTTGGGTATCTAGGCAGGATGGTGCGCACTATACTGAGATTGATCCTTCCCTAAAGTTGGTCTTGCCGATCAGAACGTTCAGCAGAATGGCTTTTCCCCCTCTGCACTCCTTCTGCGCCTTTTTAATAATGTCATCAAGCTGAGACTCATCCTCTCGGCCAATCAGATAACCCTTGCCCCCGTAACCATCGGCTACAACGTGGTAATCTGCAAGAAAGAGATAAAACAGATGCAACACCTGACTATGAGTAATCAATATCCAATTTAGCTAAAATTTGTTTTTCCATTTATCCATTAATCCATTTATCTGGATTGTTACTGAAGATTCTGAACATTAGCTTTACAGTTTAAACAAATGAACTAAACGGCATCTTAAGGAAATGTCTCACCTGTAAAGGCAAGACCGCAGGCGACGTTGCTGCCGAGCATAGGCACTTGTTCTCTGGAGATCTGACTCCAGCAGGCATCGTTTCCCACCAGAGCAATCACCGGGGTCTGACATGCGATGACAAAGAGGCAAAATTATAAGGAAGCCACAGTAAGGATGCTTTTGTTGTTGTAGGTTACATACAAGATCTATTACAGCATCAATTTCCAAAAAAGAGGGTCAAATAAAAAAAAAAAAAAAGTTAACTCTTAAAGGCACAGTATGTAATTTGGGCCACTAGACGATGCATATTCAACAAACAAACATTCTTTGAAACATCGAGGGGTTTGTATCTTTAATAAATGATGACAGTTTGCGTTCATTGAAAAGTAAGAAAGATTAATAAATCCATATGAAACAGTGCCTTAAAATTTATGTTGCATTTTAAATTTTTGGTTCAGGAGCACTTTGCACTCACACTATAAGGCCCCGTTTACACTAGTGCGTTTTAGTTTTAAAACAGCGTTTTAGCATGAAAACGATGCGCGTCCACACTAGCGTTTCACCCAGCGTTTCTGATTGCATCTCCGTCCACACTATTCCACCAAAACGTATATCACGTGACCATTCGCGCACTCTGGGCATGCGCGTTCAAGTATAAACAGGAAGCATGTGTCTCGCTCTGCATTCTAAATAGGGCATATGCCGCGTGAAACGTAAGCGATTAGCGAGTGCTCGAACACTACCTTGCCTCTTGCTAATATATGCAGCTGTTGTAGTAAAAACTGTTTAAGAGGTTTAACTGCACAATGGCACCTAAAACCGACAATAGTGCAAACAACGCTTCCATTTCTCTGTCCATGTTGTTTACAGTGAAGGCTGGTCTGCTGTCTTCCGGTGGGGTTGTAGTCATGTGATAGGGGCTTGACAAATAAGGGAAGGTTACGCAATGACCCGAAAGCCCCAATCGAATAACGAATCTCAGCAGCCACGCCTCCGTTTTCAAAGGTCTCCGTTTCCCCCATCTACACTGAGACGGAGCAGCAGCATTTTAGAAAGAAAACGGCCTCTCCAGCGTTTCCAAAACGCTCCGTTTTCAGGGCTCGAAAACTCCGGCGTAGTGTGGACGGATGGCGTAACCGTAGCAAAACGTATGCGTTTTAAAACGAAAAGGCATTAGTGTAAACGGGGCCTAAGCGTACCTTGCCAACTGAACCACGCCTGAGGCTGACTCGGAACACTCACACTTGTCAAATAAACCTTAAAATGTGTTTTTAAGAAATTAATCAATGTTGCCAAGTCCAGAATCGCTCAGAATTTATTACAATACCCTTATTTTTAAAGAAAAACTTGAGCTTTTAGGTAAACTAATTTTTTAATCCAATTAGGCGATCTCCAGGTATGGCAGGGGTACTTTTAGCTTAGCTTAGCATAGATCTTTGAATTGCATTAGACCATTAGCATCTCTCTCGAGGGTTGTCACGTTGTCATGTAAGGAACATAATAATTAAGGCCACTTAATATAAAGTGATTTAATTTACTCTTTTATTTACATAAAAAACATTGACTAATTTCGAAGCTTGCTTGGATTAAACGATTTGATTCAGATAAATTATTATGAAATTTTTCTAAATGTCAGTGTATTGAGTGCAAGAAGGAGCTCAGTTTTTTTATAATAATTTTTTTAGAGTTTTGTAACCTTTAATGGATAAAATAGTGCAGAGAATTGACAGGAAATAGTTGGGAGCAAAGAGAGGGGTAGGGTCGGCGAAGGACCTCAAGTCGGGAATCAAACTCAGGTCACTGTAGGCACCATGGTTAACCACTAGGCTATTGGCATTGACGGAGCTCAGATTTTATTAAAATTCCCTAATTTTTTGAGAAAAACTTCCCTTTTTTATTAAAACAGGCTCATGTTACAACTCCCCCAAGAGTTAAACAGTTAAGTTTTACCACTTTTTATTCGATTCAGCCAATCTACGGGTCTCGCAGGAACACTTTTAGAATAGCTTAGCATAGATCATTGAATTGAATTAGACCAGGGGTGTCCAAACTCGGCCCTGGAGGGCCGATGTCCTGCAAAGTTTAGTTCTAACCCCAATCAGACACACCTGGGCTAGCTAATCAAGCTCTTACTAGGCTTTCTAGAACTATCCTTGCATTTTGGACATGCCTGGATTAGACCAATAGCATCTCTCTTGTCAGTTGTCACCAATCATCCTCCCCCCAAACCAACCAATTATATACCTACAAAAGAATAATTACAGATGCAATTATATCCAAATATTATAGGTATGTACATAATAAGTGCATTGTAGCAAATTATTAATTATAAATGGAAGTACATATTAATTAAGGCCACTTTATATAAAGTGATTTAATTTTCTCTTTTATTTACATAAAAAGACATTGACTAATCCTGAAGCTTACTTGGATTAAACTACTTGATTCAGATAAATTACTTTTATTATGTCCAGAACTTTTATTATGAATTTTTTCGAAATGTGAGTGCATTAAGTGAAAGAAATCGCTCAGATTTGATTCAATATCCCTTATTTTCAAAGGAACACTCTACTTTTTTGAAAATATGCTCATTTCAACTCCCCAAAAGCTGAATTTTACCTTTACTAATCCATTCAGCTGATCTCCACGTGTGGTGGGAGCACTTTTAGCTTAGCTTAGCATTGATAACTAAATTGGATTAGACCATTAGCATCACTATCAAAAATGATCACAGAGTTTTCACATAAGCTAGAGTTTTGTCTTAGTAAAACACATTTATTTTAATACATTCTTACTAACTTAATTCTGTTAAAGTCTTGTTACACATATTATGGATCCTACCTTGTGGCGTGTGAAGGTATCAAATTCAGCAACTGTATATCCGAGAGAACCGTCGCCATAGACAATCCATACCTGCAAACGACAAATAAGCTTTTACATGCATTCTCATAACGAGATTAAGGCTGCATCTAAGATTAAAGCAGGATAAATACATAAACAATAATCAAATTTTACCTCAGACTCAGGTCGACAAAGCTTTGCTCCCAGAGCAAATCCTCCTCCAACACCCAGAGTCCCAAAGGCCCCTGATGCACAGAGAAGTCATGATGAACACAAACACTGAAAGTCATGGCTCAATACACAAAGCTTATCATGACATGTCATTAAAACATTAATTTCTACATTATTTAGTAATTAATGTTCTATGTAAGAGTGTGCAATATTTATCTTCTATGATAATTTGCTAATTATGAACTGTTTTAATACTGTGCAAGCTGACAATAATAAATAACGTCAATTTTTTTGTTCCTGTTTTCTTTGATATTGTTTTCTTTTTTCTGTACAGCATTTCCGTTCCACATGTGATGTTGAAAGTGCTTTATGATAAATAAATTAAGTTGAGTTGAAGTGATACTAAGCACCTCTCCAGGTACTAGAAGCATTGGAATAAATGTTTGTATGTGTTGTGTTGTAATATACAGTTGAAGTCAAAATTATTAGCCGTCCTGTGAATTTTAAATATTTCCCAAATGATGTTTAACAGAGCAAGGAATTTTTTTTACAGTATTCCCTAGAATATTTTTTCTTCTGGAGAAAGTCTTATTTGTTTTATTTCGAATAGAATAAAAGCAGCTTTTATTTTTTTCTAAGCATTTTAAGGTCAATATTATTAGGCAATATTAATCAATATTTCTTCAGATTGTCTATCGAACAAACCACTGTTATACAATAATCTGCCTAATTACTATTACCATAACTTGCCAAATTAACCTTATTAAGCCTTTAAGCTGAATACTAGCATCTTGAAATGTACCTAATAAAATATTATGTACTGTCATCATGGCAAAGACATTAGAAATCAGTTATTAGAAATGAGCTATTAAAACAGAGTATATACAGAAGTCAGAGAGTGAAATTCAATACTTTTAAGACCTTTTTTAAGACTCTTTCCATACATTTTAAGACCTTATAACCACTTTCCAACCGGAAACACTAGCGCGATTTGAACTTACAGTATACTTACTAGAGATTAAGAAAGTAATCCGAAACGAAAACATTATTCATATACTGAACAAAAATCTGTTAAATCTAGCTAATTCAGCAGGTTGGCACCTATAGAACTGCATAAATAATGGTGTTACCTTGCTAAATGCAGTAAACAAAGCAGCATGATGCCAAATCTAATAGGATTCTATTGATTTCATAAACTACACAGCATCCTGATATTCGCAGACTTAATTCAGGCTAACTTTAGCATACAACTATACGTTGCATAAACAAAAATTATATAAAATGATACCTTGCAAAATAGCATGTAAGACTTTAATAGTTTTTAAGGGCCTTAAATTTCTCTCCATTGATTTATCAACTTTTAAAGAGCTCCTATTATGCATTAGAAAAGGTAATTTTTTGGTTTTTGGTCTCCAACAACAGGCTGATATGCAAGCAAGGTCAAAAAACACGTTCATTGTCTTATAATATGCATTTATTTTTACCTAATTATCACAGCAACTCCCATATGAATTGTTCAGCAATTTATTTGTTTCCAAACCTCTCCTTAGCATGATGGTAATCTGCGCTGATTGGTCCGATGACCAAGTCTATTGCGATTGGTTGACTGCGTTCAGTGTGAGACAGAGGGAAATGCCCATCACGTTTTGAAGAAGTCTGCAGACTTGAGTGCAAGTGCAAGACTGCAGAGTGTATGTGTGAGCCCAATGCAGGAGTGCATTAAAGCAGTGCAGTTTAACACCAGCATATGCTTTATTCTAAACCATGACACACATTCAGTATTAATGCACACAGTGGCAAAAGCAGAACTATTTTGAAACTCAACCACCACATGTGTGTAGGAACAGTTGATGGTGCCATAGCAACGACAAACGGCAAAGGATCGAACGCATTTAAATCCGTGAACAAAGCAGCACACGTCGCGTTTTCAACATGGTTTTAGACGCGATATGAAAATATAAAGACTTAACCAGATACAGTACAAGCGGTTACAAGTAACAAAACACAATTAAATACACATTTTGCTAGCTAGAGAAAACAAGGAGGCAACCATATTAGTCACACTTACTTACACTTGTGAAATGGAGGAAAAAACTGGTCCATGAACTGTGTAGTGATACTGTGTACTGGGGCTTGAGTTCTGTATCGACGTCACGCTGACACAGCTAGAATCGTTATCGCAGCGATTCATTCAAACCACTATGAGTCGACTCTTTTATAGATGATTAACACAGCGCACTTTCAGATTTAGGCCTTAGCTGGATATTCAAACTGTATCAAATATATATATATATATATATGTGTACACATATATATATATATACTGTATATATAATATATCAAACTGGACTTGGCTCAGTCAGAAGCACAGCTGAAAGCATCCATCATCCAGGTTAAGTTTCTGGAGGAGTTTATGAGCTTGGTGCACCTCTGAAAGAATTTAGTAGACTCAGGCTACGGATATGGCTCCAAACAAATTGACGCTGTTTTTCAGCCTTCATAAAGCACATAAACAGTTTTGTTCTCTGTAAAAAACATGTTAGCCATTTAGCAATAAAGCTAGAGTCATCAGGCCATAGACAGAAGTTCTGCCCATCACGCGAATCCGCGTCTGTGGTGAAGTGAATTTGATGCGCGAATGAAGCGAGTAAACTGAAATGTTCACACGTCTATTTCTCCACGCTTGCCGCATCTAGTGTGAACACAGCATAATAATTCAAGAGGGCTAATAATTCTGACTTTAACTGTATATATTTATTATTGTATTGTTTTTTTTAATTTTGTATTTGTTCTTTTTTTTTTTTTGATTTGGACCTAAAAGTCTGAAATAAAAGCAATAATTATAACAATAATAATCATTGCCTCTGTCTCACACCTGGGTCCAGCCAGCAGAGCGGGCCACGGGGTCTCATGATATATGCAGCGCTGCCCACAAAATCCCCCCCGTCAGCCACTATGATGCTGTCCTCAGCCAAGAGCTCATCCACACGGTGCAAAACACTCAGAGGATTCAAATGCCTCTCGGTCTTCTCATCTGCTTTGGCTCTGAAGGCAAAAAAACAGGCATTTGTTAGATTTTAATTTAACCCTGCGATGTGACTATTGCAGATACAAACATTGCGATATCGATGCTCAAACAACTATATTGTTCAGCCCTAATATCGTGTATGTTCATTAGCATGAAATATTGAACGCACTGCAAAGGTTTCCTAGAAAATTATTTTAGTCTCTTGAAAACACATGCGAGAGAAACGGATCTTGCAACATGATTTGTGCATTATTCTAATTCTTTACATAAATGTGCAACTTTAAATGGAAATATAGCTTTTGTATTGTAATATCAGTATAAAAGATCACCTGTTAGCTTTCTCTTTGACGTTATCTCCCTCTTTCAGACTCTGCGGCCATTCGTCTGGGCATCGGTGTCCTTTCAGGGCTTTCGAAAGATTTAGCAGAAATGATCCAGCATCACCTGAATTAGTAGAGAAAAAAAGCCTTTAAAATGCTACACATAACAGTATATTATATATTATCTACCTATTATCTTTTATATTTATATATTATGGGAGACCACATGGGAAAAGTAGGTTGCTGTTGGAAGCGGTGTTAGTGAGGCCAGCAGGGGGGCGCCTCTTAACCTGTGGTCTGTGTGAGTTCTAATGCCCCAGTATAGTGAAGGGGATACTATACTGTCAGTGAGTTCCATCTTTCGGATGAGATGTTAAACTGAGGTCCTGACTCTCTGTGGCCTTTTAAAATCCCATGGCACTTCTCTTAAAGAGTAGGGGTTTAACCCCGGTGTCCTAGCCAAATTCCTTCCATCGGCCCTTACCCATCATGGCCTCCTAATCATCCCAATCCACCGAATCACTGTTTCTCCACTCCATAAATGGCTGGTGTGTGGTAGGGATGTGCAATTAATCGCAAAAAAAAAATTGCAATTTAAGCACATGCAATTTCTAAATCGCGCAGGCCGCAATTTATTTAGATTTTTATTCAGAATACGTTCTTGTGCGCATGATTTTAATATGTTAACCAATCAGAGCTGACGCAGCACACTGGGCAATTACAGCTAAGCTGAGCGGGAGAAAGATGTTAACCAATCAGAGCTCACACGACGCACGACGAAGTTGAGCAGGAGAACCGAATAGGTGCTTTTGATTTACGTTAGTTTTGATTTATTGTTATGGCTGGAATTAAGGTTAATTCATCTTTATTTTTTTCATTTCTGTTTTTAAGACAATTTATTACAGTTTTGTTTATTAAGCAGTTAGTACTACTGTGTACAGTATGTTTTTAACTAAAGGTGAGGTTAGTTAATATTAATTTGTTTTATACAGTCTGTTTTTAGACAATTTTACTACAGTTTTATTTATTAAACTTAATAAATAATAAATGTTTTGTTATGCACTTTTTGTGCACTTAATACATTTAGGATGTGTGTATGTAGCTTGTTTAAAAAAGCAAAAACAGTCACCAAAATCGCAAAAAAAAGCTAAATGATTATTTTGTCCATATTGCACAGCCCTAGTAGCTGCTGTCGCATCATCAAAGTGGATGCTGCACACTGGTGGTGTGCAGCATCCATGTATGTAGAACTGTAAAACTGATGTCATAATTATGTAAAACTGTAAAGTCATAATTATGTAAATGTAAAACTGAAGTCATAATTATTAGCCCCCCCCCTGTATATTTTTCCCCCAATTTCTGTTTAACAGAAAGAAGATTTTTTTTTCAACATGATGACATTGTTTTGATTACAGTACATAATATTTGATTAGATATTTTTTAAGATACTGGTCTTCAGCTTAAAGTGACAATTAAAGGCTTAACTAGGTTAATTAGGCAAGTCATTGTTTAACAGTGGTTTGTTCTGGAGACATACTGTGAAAAATGCCTTGCTCTGTTAGTTAGCATTTGGGAAATATATAAAAAAAAAAGGTATAAATTCACATGAGGGCGAATTATTTTTACTTCAACTGTATGAAGACCCCTAAAATGAACATAATTTGAGAAATGAAATGTAAACGCTGTTTTTGTGTCAACTATTTTGATTGTAACACTTCTACATTTTACTATACAGGCAATAGATTAGTTGTCTGTATACTTTAATGCAGTGTTTCTCAACCACGGTCCTGGAGGACCACCAGCACTGCATGTTTTGGATGTCTCCTTTGTCTGTCACACCCATTACAGGTCTTTAGGTCTCTGCTAATGAGCTACTAACCTGAATCAGGTTTGTTTGGTTAATGAGACATGGAAAATTTGCAGAGCTGGTGGCCCTCTGAGAATGTGGTTGAGAAACACTGCCTTAATGTAACTATAATAGTTTATTAAAATTAAAATGTAGTTGTTAACCTTGAATGGCCACTGTTGGCTTCCAGAACATGTCTGAGTTCTTCAGTAGCTGACTCTTGTCTCTGTTCACAGCGATGATCTTGCTCCGTCGGTTCAGCACTCGTCCATAACTCAGTCTGAAGTCACACACCGTGCCTATCCAGCAAAGCGAAAACATTCAAAAACGAGAACTTAAAGTATGCATGAAATCAAAACAAATTATACTGATTTTGTTAATTCACGTTGCTAGTTTTGTGGTGAACAATTCATTTATGCATGTCATTAGGAAAAAAGTTTGCCCTTATAATCTTTAATTGAAATCTGAAAATGCACTTCCTGTTTATTTTTTTTGTTATATTCACAGACTACGTCAGTCTGAGGTATTGGGCGGGGCTAACATACTTATCCACGCCCCTCCAACTGTCACTTTTGACAACAAACAGAAATGGTGAGGAAGAGGAGTCTGTTAGGTTGTAATAACTCTCCCCAAACCCTTTTCCCGATCTTTCTGAATGAAATACCTACTTTACTACATCCAATCAGCTCACAATAGAAAAACAAGCCATGCCCACTGTTTTCGCATTTAATATTCAGTTTTTCTGAGAACTGTACATAGATATATACACTAGATATTGCATACGGACCCTTAGCATGCGTCAATATAGCCGCCACATTTGTACAGTGCTCCCAGGATGAATATCATTCAACGCACTAGTCAAGACTAAAGCCAAAGTGAAGTTGCTGGACTTTAGCGCTGCGTACGGGTGTAATAACGAGCAAACAGAAAAAGAAAACAAAGCACAAGGGCAAAACATTTCATGGGTGAGATTTCGTTTTGTTTTTTTAAGTATTTGTATGTCACAAACTTTTGTGCTCAACAAGTATTGATGATAATACAGTCTCTTACTGCACTGACCATAAGGCGAAGTAGCACCAACTCGCACTGAATACTATGTTTATGCTAGTTTTGTTGAATAAAATCAGCAAAGATGCTGCGGTGCTAGAAACTTGTATTCTTGTCGGCTAAGGAAACGAGTCGTTCATAACGGGGATTTTTTCATAACGAATTACTTCCTCCGTTAGAATGAGAAGTGAAAGCAAGAGAGGGGGTGTGTTTCTGGACATGGATTAGATTAAATTTAACAGGGAGGCAAATAATACATTTCTATGCACACAAACACTCGCTCTTTGTCGGCCATGCCCGTGTGGTCACTCATCCATAAATGTAGAAATGTAATGTAAAATTATAATTTATGTAATTAAAAAAAAAAAATTGCATACTGATCACCGGGAAAACTCCAGATCATTGATATATGTATATATGTATGTATATCTCTGACTCTGGATAACCAGTCCTCCACTGCACCTTGGTCCCACATTCATTTCAAAGGAGCGCTACCCTGTACTAAAATGACGCATTCCTTCTAATAGACAACAATAGCGTAGGCGACATCTAATGTAAATATCTATATGAACTGGATCACAATTCCTGTTCATGCGGACTTTAAACACAGAAGGTGCAAGGGTCACATTAATTTTTATAACTATTTATAAACTGTATAACGTTTTTTCCATATCTGAAATTTAAAAAATTTATAAATAAATAAAAATCACAATTTAAAAATCCCTGAAAGTTCCGTCCAGATAAGGATAAAGGAAACATATATTCTGTATATATTTCAACTGTACAGCAAGTGGTGCTGTTTCTCACCAGCCAGCAGGACGAGGTCGGCATCTTTTAATGCGTCTCTCCTGTTCTGTCTGATGTGCAGTGGACTGTTCTTTCCCAGCAACCCTCGGGACATCCCACCCAGAAAACAGGGAATGCCTAAAGATTCTAAAGCTTTTCTGTAACAGACAGTACAACAAAAACCATTGTGACCAAAATCAGCTTCCATCAGAGTGAGTTACAGATGCTTTTCTCAGAGGTAACCTTCAAGCAATGTTGTAAATAATTTATTGCATTTTGGACTCGAGTTTACAAAGGTTTTGCATGTTATTCTTTGACTAACTTATTTCATGTAAATACAGGGTTCCCACACTTTTATGAACAACAGATTTAATGACTCAAAGACCATTTTTAAGCACCATTGCTTTTTGATCAAGCACCTTTGTAGTTCATACCCCAGCATTCACTCACCAGCCACTTTATTAGGTACACCTTACTAGTACCAGGTTGGACCCCCTTTTGCCTTCAGAACTACTTTAATCCTCATGGCACAGATTGCAGTACAGAAGGTACTGGAAATATTCCTCAGAGATTTTGGTCCCAATTAACATACACAGTTGCTGCAGATTTGTCAGCTGCACATCCATGATGCGAATCTCATGTTCCACCACATCCCAAAGGGGCTTTATTGGATTAAGCTCTGGTGACTGTGGAGGCCATTTGAGTACAGTGAACTCATTGTCATGTTCAAGAAACCAGTCTGAGATGATTCATGCTTTATGACATGGCGCTTTATCCTGCTGGAAGTAGATCAGAAGATGGGTACACTGTGGTCATAAATGCATGGACATGGTCAGCAACAATACTCAGGTAGGCTGTGGCGTTGACACAATGCTCAAGTGGCACTAATGGGCCCAAAGTGTGCCAAGAAATTATCCCAAATTTTATCCTCAACTTTCCTGTTCTTAGCTGACAGGAGTGGCACCTGGTGTGGTCTTCTGCTGCAGTAGCCCATCTGCTTCAAGGTTCGACATGTTGTGTGTTCAAAGATGCTCTTCAGCATACCTTGGTTGTAACAAGTGGTTATTTGAGTTACTGTTGCCTTTCTATCTGCTGGAACCAGTCTGGCCATTCTCCTCTCCTCTTGTTATGACCATGTCTACATGGCTAAATGAATTGTTGCTATGTGATTGGTTGATTAGAAATATGCGTTAACGAGCAGTTGGACAGGTGTACCTGTCCCTAATAAAGTTGCCAGTGAGTGTATGTAGCCCTATGCAAGTCTTTATTGTACTTAACATTTCACTTATACTTAATATTTACATTTAAAAAGAGTAATTTTCTAAGATTTTGACCATTTTAAAAACTTTTTCAATTCAATACTGGTTATATTCAAATGCGTTTCTGAAATGTTGATAAAATGTGCATTATTTGTCGATGTTATTTTACAAGATTAAAATTTAAGATTATTAATTTAAGATTTTCTCAATTTTTTCATTCTGATTTTGACAATTGAGTACAATTATTGAAATAAAACCATAAACAAATTTAATTTCAAATTTAATTCAAGCACTTTTTTTTTTAAGTACATTCCAGGCCTTGAACCCATATGTCTGAAAATCAAGTACTTTTAAGTGCTTTGACGAAGCATGGGAACCCTGTAGTTAACATTTCTAAAATGGTTGAATATCCATATTGAATTTACATTGCTTTGGAAAATATGGGGGAAACTATAGTATATACTATAGTATATACAGTGTTGCTCAGCATAAATGAGTACCACCTTTCAAAAATGACATTTTTGTCCATTTTGCAGTCAATCTATCCAATATTGTTTGATGCATTTATTCAAGACTGTTTTAATAAACAGTTATATCCATTAAGAGTAATAAACATAATATCCAAAGAGTTTGGTCAGCTAGCATCTTCTTATAAACATATTTAGGAATGATAACACATTTCAATTCAAACACGTTACTGCAAAAACAACAACAAACCACAAAATTTCAAATACATGTAATATCTTCTTTGATTTTTCCTGTTTTTTAAAATCTTATTTAATATTTTCCCCTACATATTTATTTGGATGTACTCATTTTTGGACATTGATCTTAAGAATTTTGTTAGTTTAGTTTCAGTATTGGTTTTGGTATTGACTCAAATTATGTATATGCACAAATATATTACTTTAAATCATCCTGTAGATATTTTAAACAATATTGGCCGCTGGCATCTATTGACTTCCACAGTAATTTATTTTCCTACCATTGAGGTCAATGGGTACTAACTAACAGCATTTTGCTAAATAATATTTTTTGTGACCAACAGACAAAAAAAGCTTTGAACAAGTGAAGGGTAAGTAAATGATGACAGAATTTGTATTTTTCAGTGAACTATGCCTTTAAAACTCTGCAAAGACTGTTTAATGAACATCACTGGGATTGAATTTAATATGTTGAATTTACCTGATATCATCGGCTGGTGTAGGGGGTAAAGTCGCCTGACTGCCTAACAATATGACAGGCTTCTTGGCTCTGCTCACCAATTCCACACACCTTTGGACCTGCGAAGAATAAAGCGTCAAGTCATCTTATCTTCAGCATTTGGGGCAAAAGTCACCGATTTCAACATTTCTCCTTCAGCTTTGAGTTTAAGTTATGCTCTCCACTGATGATAAAGCAAATCTTGCATGATCATCAAATATTAATCAGCTGCAAATGCGGCACAGTGGCCCAGTGGTTAGCACTGTCGCCTCACAGCAAGAGGGTCGCTGGTTCGAATCCTGGCTGGGTCAGTTGGCATTTCTGTGTGGAGTTTGCATGTTCTCCCCGTGTTCACGTGGGATTCCTCAGGATGCTTTGGTTTCGCCCACAGACATGCATTATAAGTGAATTTGGTAAACAAAATTGGCCATAGTGTATGTGTGTGCTTGAATGTGAGTGTATGGGTGTTTTCCAGTACTGAGTTGCAGCTGGCAGGGCATCCGCTGCGTAAAACATATGCTGGAGTAGTTGGTGGTTCATTCCTCAGTGGCAACCCATGATAGATTAGGTTGTCCCAAAAAATAATAATAAAGATTTGTGTTTTTTCAGCTCATTTTAAATAAGTAGTTTGAATGTGAGAGTGTATGGGTGTTTTGCAGTACTGAGTTGCAGCTGGCAGGGCATCCGCTGCATGAAAACATATGCTGGAGTAGTTGGTGGTTCATTCCGCTGTGGCAACCCCTGATAGATTAGGTTGTCCCAAAAAAATAATAATAAAGAATTGTGTTGTTTCAGCTCATTTTAAAAAAGTTGTTTGAATGTGAGAGTGTATGGGTGTTTTCCAGTACTGGGTTGCAGCTGGCAGGGTATCCGCTGCATAAAACATATGCTGGAGTAGTTGGTGGTTCATTCCACTGTGGCAACCCCTGATAATTAGGTTGTCCCTAAAAAATAATGATAAACAATTGAGTTTTTTCAGCTCATTTTAAATAAGTAGTTTGAATATGTGAGTGTATGGGTGTTTCCCAGTAATGAGTTGCAGCTGGCAGGGCATTCACTGCGTAAAACATATGCTGGAGTAGTTGGTGGTTCATTCCGCTGTGGCAACCCATGATAGATTAGGTTGTCTCAAAAAAAATAAAGAATTGTGTTTTTTCAGCTAATTTTAAATAAGCAGTTTGTACAAAAAGCAAGCGTCATGTTTATCGAGAGCATGTTTCCGCACCTGATCGTCTGTGGCGTGAGGGATGTGAACAGGAAGTGGTGACAGATCACGCCTCTCCCAGGCTCCAGCAAACAAGTTTGATAAATGGTTTTTGAGATACCTATGGGATGACAAAAACAACAACGGTGTTATAAGACAAGCTAAATATGATGCTATGATGTCTCGATCAAAAGCTGGTGCCGTAATAATAGGATGTGAACAGTGAGAAACATTTATACCATGCAATGGCTTTCCCCATCAGGCCTTTGGGAGTGTTTTTGGGGGCAAACTCTTTTTCCACCACATGATACGGGTACAGTGTGTCTATAGGAAACTCTATGAACACTGGGCCTGTGAAGCGATGAGGGACAAAAATAAACATAATTAGGACAGAAATCATAAATGCAAATGCTAATTAAATACAAATATTCAATTCAATTCAATTCACCTTTATTTGTATAGCGCTTTTACAATGTAAATTGTGCCAAAGCAGCTTCACATTGAAGGTTATAGTAAATATAGTTAATATCAGATTATTCAAATATAAAGGACGCATTTGTGTTGTTACATTCTTCATTCATTCATTTTCCTACTGCCAACTATACCAGCATATGTTTTACACAGCGGATGCCCTTCCAGCCACAACCCAATACTGGGAAACACCCATACACTCTCACAATCACACAAACACTCATACACTACGGCCAATTTAGTTCATCCAGTTCACCTACAGTGGATGTCTTTGGGAGAGGAGAACAAGCAAACTGCACAAAGAAATGGCAACTGACCCAGCCTAGACTCGAACCAGCGGTAGGGATGGGTTGATCGATTCTGAAGTATCGATATTTTCGATACTGGGAATGTATCAAAAGGATCAATCCTTAAGTAAAAGTATCGATCTTTTCTGTGGGGGTTTTATTACAGCGTGATCAGAGATTTTAGAATATCACAATAATTATAGCGCCGCATATTATATAAATATTCACTTAAATAGGAACACGAATGGAAACTATAATATTCTTCCGCTGTATTCCACTGTAGGTCAGCGTTAGCTCACGGCACAACAGACACCACACACACCAAGTGCAGATTGTAAAACTCAAGCTATTTAAAAGATAATAATTAGCACAAATTAACACAATTAAATTGCACTTTAAAGTCTACTGTAATAAGCAGTGGATTTTTGTTCTGAAATTGTAAATATTACAATAGGACTACTTGTAAGTAGCAATGTTTTGTTCATTAAGATGACCAACGAATGAAAAAGGTTTTATTTAAGGGCATCTATGATGAAAAGCATCTTTTGTAAGCTGTGATCTGTGTGTAAGTATAGTGTGTCCACAGTCATATTGGGGTGATATAAAGACAAAAAGTCTCTATTTTTAAATTTCCTAACGTTAAAATAGGATCCCTCTCATTTTGGGGCCCACCGCAATGTGACGCAGGAGAGCGGTTTCCCCGCCCAGCGAATTGATTGACAGACGCGTATTTACATGTCTCCATAGTAACGCGTATAACCATATCCAAAAGACAGGATATGCGCAAAGCAACCAGGATTAAAAGATCTGTTCAGCTCTCTGTGATCATCAATCATCATCAAATGTGATCAAGAGTGAGTTTTGCAAATTTAAAACCTTTTTAATACAGTGCATGCTTGTAATAAAAATTGCTCATGTAATTCATCACCGCAGTAGCATAGCTTCAATACAATTATGAAAGACGACGCTTCAATCCCGGTTTGTGGACTTAAATCAGGTTTATTTTGTACATTAACACAACGGATGAACATACAGCAGTGGATATTAACCTGTATCCTGTCACATTTGCCGTGCAAACACAGTGCAAAGCTAACATGTATGTGCGTGTGCTCATCGCTAAAATAAGGTTTAAATTAACTCCATAACAAATATATCAAATAACTGTTGTGAAAGTTCTTACTGTAGTAAGGGAGATCTGCTTCATTCTTGTCTGTCACTGACCATTGAGCTGTTTGTCTACCTGACACGCACGTAGGAACGGTGGGCGAGGAAAACCAGCTCATTAGCATTAAAGGCACAGGCAACAAAAACAGCTACAATGTTAAAACAGCTCACATTTCCCAGATTTAAAAAGCTATAATAAATAATCTGATGGGCATTTTGAGCTGAAACTTTACAGACACATTCTGGAGACACAAAAGACTTGTATTAAATCTAGACAAATTGGTGCCTTTTAAATTATAAACTTAACATTTATCACCACAGCCTTTAATCTACTGTTCAAGAAATCTAAATTCCTATTAATCTAAAAAAAAATTATGAAATTGTCTGAATAAACACGATCAAAGCTACACTTCATAAGCATTACAAGGGATTAAACAACTTTTGTGAAATGTCAGTTCAAGAAATTGTGGTTCAAACCTTCATAAGTTTACCTTTTTCTCTGTTGAACACAAAAGAAGATGTTTTGAAGAATGTTAGAGACCATTGACTTTCACGTTAGGAAAAACAATGGAACTATGGAAGTCAATGGTTACCGACTTCCAACATTTTTTTCAAATATTTTCTTTTGTGTTCAACAGAGAAAACGAAACTCAAAGAGGTTTGTGACAAGGATGAGTAAATGATGAAAAAATATTCAGTTTTGGTAAACTATCCCTTTCAGAGATACATTCATTCATTTATTTATTTATTTATTTATTTAACTTCTTCTTAGTCCCTTTATTCATCTGGGGTCGCCACAACAGAATGAACCGCCAACTTATCCAGAATTTGTTTTACGCAGCGGATGCCCATCGAGGTGCAACCCAGTACTGGTAAACATCCATACACACCCATTCACACTCATACGGCCAATTAAGTTTATTGTCATTGTTTTTTTTGTTTTTTTTTATAATAATCTTTATTTGTTTGTTTGTTTATTACCATTATTTTCTTTGTATTATTAGGTTTATTTCATGTTTTTTTATTGTTGTCATGTTTGGTAATTACTAAAAAGTGTAAAGCTAATAAAAACACTTGTTAAAAAAAGGCATCAAGTTTGTAATGTATTTTGCACTGTACCTGGTGTTCCAGACTGTGCGATGGCCAGGGCTTTTCTAACAGTGGGAACTATTTCTCTCACAGTCCTCACTGATGCACAGAACTTGCAGAGAGGCTTGAAGAGGGACATCTGGTCGATATCCTGGAGTGCACCTCTACCCTACAAAGAAACACAAAATCTTTTTTTACATTAATCATATTTTTAGGACATATTCAGTAGAAGTGGGGGGAAATATTGATGCAGCATATAATATTGTGATATTTACTGCTGCAATAATGTATACTTCTGTCTTTTCCTCTTAGCAGCAAACAATGATGACTAGGATTTAAACAAAACTGTTCTCAAAGGGGACCTATTATGCCCCTTTATACAACATGTAAAATAAGTCTTTGATGTCCCTAGAGTGTGTATGTGAAGTTTCAGCTCAAAATACCACAGAGATAATGTTTTATAACTCTTTGAAACTGCCCCTTTTTAGGCTTTGATGCTGATGGTGTCGTTTTGGTGACTGTCGCTTTAAATTCAAATGAGATTGTGATCTTTTCAAAAGAGGGCGGAGCTACAAATGCCAGTGTGTAAGCATATTCAAAAACAAGACTAATTTGTTATGCTAATGATGGAGAGATGATCACTAATAGGCAGGGCTTTCACCCTCTGATGACATATAAGCTGGTTATAATGACAGTGTTGGCAAACATCTGCATTTAAACCCCTTATAAAAAGGATTTTTGCATAATAGGTCCCATTTAAAGCTGAACGGCATGTTAATTTAATCAAATAACTTATTTTACATTAAGACTATACAAACAATAAATGAAAAATCCACTTTTTATGTCACAACAATATTAGCCCATATTGATAAATTACCAACATTTTATTATACTAATTTATTTAAAAGTAGAAAAATAAAAAACTGCACCTGACCTAAGCTTTCACTTTGGTAAAGAGGCTACAGTTTCATTATACACAAGTTTTCATCGTTATATTAACATAATCGTGCTATGGAGTAAGATTTGGACGCAACATTTCTTGTTGCTAATCGTTTTGTCTTCAAAATGTATTAAAAAATATGAGTAATTTGAATTGAGTTCAGCTCATTGACTTTGACTATGACCTTATTAAAAGCATAAACCAATGTCTATCTGATCATTCTGTCTGCTCGTATCAACTCTTTTGAAAAAGCTAGACAGGGTTTGCACAGATACACAATACCAGCTATACATATGGTTTCATGGTTTCATATATTTCATGCAATACAATAAAAATGTATAATTGCAGATAAAATGTTAAAGTCTAGTCAGAAACAGCAGGCCTGGTATTACCACCTTTTGCTTTGAAGGTTTAAAAAAATGACACAGCCATTGGTATTAATATTGTGTGGCTTGTTTCATGTGCAAGAAAATATCTGCATCTGAAAAAGTGAGAACCAAATGGCCCAGAGCAACTCAAGAGTTGTCTCTAATCTCCAGGTGGGTCATATCCTTTGTTGAGTGTGAGTGTAAAAATAAACAGGGGGCTAATAATTCTGACTTCAACTGTATGTATTTGTATTCGACAATCCCTGTATATAGTTATAATTTTATAAATTAATATTAGACAGATAGATCAACAAACCAAAGCTCTTTTATTTGTCTTTTTAAGGAGCGGTTCTATAATAATGCAAGTCAAAAGTGCCTAAACAGGTTTACCACCCAAACCATACAGGCTTGAAACAACATGAGTATTATTAAATAATGATGTAATTTAAATTTATGAACTTTTACTTCAAATCCTCATGCTCAAGGTTAGATCCTTAAGAATCTTACTCGTAAAGTCAGATAAAGCCTAGTGTTTGCACAAGACAATGAAGGAAGATAAGGCAGTTTGAGGCATAAACCGACCAGAGCAAAGAGCAAATCTACAGTTGACATGCGCATGTTCAAACTTCCTTACCTGCAGGAGAGTCGCAGCGGCTCCACCAATCAGAAGCAGAGGAGATTCAGCCATTTGAGCGTTCTTTACTGCGGTCACTGTGTTGGTCAAACCCGGGCCTGCTGTCACCGCAGCCACTCCAACTGTACCTACATCAGCAGAACAGAAGATTAACACACTTCTGACGGGGGGGTCAGAAAATCTGTTTTTGTCAATTCAATTAACTATTTTTCCAACACCCAACTACAGAAAAAAATGTGCAAACTGTCAGCGCCAATAGCCTAGTGGTTAAGTGTGCCGATATATAGCGCCAAGATACTGAGAGGACTTGAGTTCGATTCCTGGCTCAATCCTTCCCCTCTCTCTGCTCCCCATGATTTCCTGTCAATTCACTAAACGGTTCTATCCATTAAAGATTAAATGTGAGAGAATGTGAGAGAATCAACCTGAGATATGATCTATATGAGGCCTCTTTTATGTTCATTCATTCATTCATTTTCCTTCAGCTTAGTCTCTATTTCAGAAATCGCCACAGCGGAATGAACAGCCAACTGTTCCAGCATATGTTATACGCAGCGGATGCCCTTCCAGATGCAACCCAGTATTGGGACACCCATACACACACACTTATACACTACAGACAACTTAGTTTACTCAATTCACCTATATAGGGCTCAACAATAAGGACTGCCCGATGGCCCGGGGACAGTGTGAGAGATGCTTGGGACAGTAGACAGAATCATTACTGGCCCGATCAGACCAGTGCTGCCTTGTCACTAAATTTTTTTAAATTTGCCTGCGACTATTTGTCAATTGCATGCATGCCTTCTCAGTGAAGTCGTAAATACCATATTGCTTTTTTGGTTCCTCTTATGTGATTAGATGTTGTGAGCACGTTATTTTTTCCCCTAACCTGGTAAAAACCAACACGGCGAAGAGAAGACAACATGACGGCAACATCAAATTATGAGGCTAAAAAAATGTCTGTTTTGTTATGTTTTGCTGTAATTTTTAAGTCAGTCAGGTTTTGTTTTGCAATAAAACACCTGCACATTTTCCGCAACATTTTTAGAAATTATCTTTGACACATAATTTAAAATATGTGGCTAAGAAATAGCAACTTTTTTTTTTTTTTGGTGGGGCCAGTGAAAATCTTTGGCAGGGCAAGTAAAAATCTAAAAGACTGGTCCAATCAGGCCAGTACAAAAAATCCTAAGTGTTGAACCCTGCTATAGCTCATGTCTTTGGACTGTAGAGGAAACCGGAGCACCCGGAGGAAACCCAGGCTCATATTTGAATACAAAATGATGGAAAAAAACTGCAACAAATGAGATGTGTTTTCTTTAGTCTTACCAGAAAGTCTCGCTACAGCATCGGCAGCAAACACAGCTGTGGCCTCGTGGCGGGTGTCGACGATGCGAATGCCTAGCTTCTCACAGGCCACCAGGATGGGTGAGATGTGTCCTCCCACCAAAGTGAAGACGAATTTGACACCATGGGAACGTAAAACCTCCGCCACGCTCTCCCCACCGTGTCGAGGGCTCTGTCTCTCTGTCTGGGAACGATGAATGTTTAAATTGTGATGAAGCTGAAGAACTGTTAGATTTTTCTCTTATGTTTTATGACAAATGTTCTATGTGGTGTAGGCATGGGCTGGTATAAGATTCTGACGGTATGATAAAATAAACCTTTTTCCCGTTTGAACACAATATATTTTACCTTGAGAAACATTTTAAATATTTCGGGGCAGTAAACATGTCAGGATAATTAAACTACGTGAATCCTCGACTTCTGCGGTCTTTATTTGTTTAGAAAACACAGATGTTTTTACAATTTACACCTAAAAAAACACAAACAAAAATATAAATAAAAAATATCACCCATACTTTAGGAACTGTATAGCAGAAAATTTTGTCGGTATGAAAACCTTGACTTTTCCAAACCGCGGTATACCTTGAAAACAGTTATCGTCCCATGCCTAATGTGGTGTAGCAAATTATTGTAAAGGTGGAGAAGTTCTGAATACTACATCTCACCAGAGAGAAGACGTTTTAACTGGAAGATCCAGTTTGACTAACCATTCAGAGGAAACATACAGTATGCATCAAATTACTTCACTGTAAAACCCAAAAAGTTAAGATAACTCAAACCATTTGAGGAAACCGATTGCAACAAACCATTTAAGCTCAAAAACTAATCCTAATGAGTACTGTGAACTTAATCCATTTGAATCATATCTGTCATCCCTCTCGTTTTTCCCGGGATCCCCCCGTATTTTACAGTTCTATCCCACTATTATCCCGTAAAGGTATTTTCCTGTATTTCTCCCATATTTTTCAGTCTTTATCTGAAGGATGGCAATAAACATTACAGAGCCGATCCTCCCTATATGCAATCCATACCGTCCTTTGCTCTTAAATGTGAGTCAGTTCTGTGCTTTTGTTTTATTTAGGCACGAACACACTTTGAAATAAATATAAAAACGACGGGATTCCCTTTCCTTTTCATTACAGGTGCCGTCGCTCCTCCTATGCAATCCTCAAAACAGTCATAAAGCGTTGCGTGACTGTCAGCTGACGCGCTCCATAGTGATAAACAGACGCTGTTTCCCAAATGGATTCTGTACACGTGATTTGAAGAATAGTGAAATTGGATACTGTGTTTTGGATGCATGTTAGAACAGACACATAATTAATAATAATAACAACATCTAAAGATATTGATCTTGATGGGTTTTTTTTCCAAACACAACTAATTTTGTCCTAAATGAGCATAAAACGTTAGGAAAGAAATCAAATGCTTTCATTAGAACGTTAGATGTGTGCAGTTTTAAAGTGATAGTGAAGTTATTTAATGTAATCAAACAAAAAAAAAAACCTAAATAAATGAGATTAATTAGTTGCTCTTTATTCAGAATGTGTAGAAAAAAGATTAATGAGATTTGATAACTTGATTCTATTTCTTTGTAATAGCTCATTTTAAGAAGATAAACTGTTTGTTAATGTATACTATTGCATTTTCTTTTGTAAATAATATATATTTTTTTTAATTACTGACCATTAAACTGTTTATTTACAACAAAACAGCTCCAGAAGAACATATCTAATATGTTTGTTTTTTTTGGGATCCCTTATTACTTATTATGGTAGGTGTATCCCTTATTTTCACATCCCAATGTTGACAGGTATGATTTGAACAAACAAAAGAACTCAAACCAACTGAGTACTGTAAAACCCAATAAGTTAAGGCAACTCAAACCGTATGAGGAAATCGATTGCTACAAACCGTTTGGGTTAAAAAACTAATCTATATGAGTACTGTGTACTTACTCCATTTAAGTTGAAGTAATGAGGTATTTAATTAACTCATTACCTTCAACACTAAGTTCAAAACTTTTCAAATTGCTAGAATTAACTTTCAGTAAATTGAGTTAACTACACTCATTTCATTTGATAAAGTTGACTGTTGGGTTTTACAGTGTTGTTAACAATAAAAATTAATAATGCATGTATTCAAATAATCAATGCATGCATTTAGAAAATGCTATAGGTGTAATTTCATTATATATTGACTTAAGGCTACTGACTTGCATTGAATACTGTGCACAAGCAATGAATACTGTAGTTGAGCATAAGATCAAATTGAATTAATTAGAGCTCTTGTCCATTTTGATATATGCAGCAAGGTTTGATTTATGTCTGAACTAAGCCTATAGATAGATAGATAGATAGATAGATAGATAGATAGATAGATAGATA
>CAIGQQ010033860.1:2504076-2518819 GCA_903798035.1 Danio albolineatus
GATAGATAGATAGATAGATAGATAGATAGATAGATAGATAGATAGATAACTAGTTTTAGAACTTAGACTGTATGACAACTAGTTTTTACAATATGTTGTGAAAAGTTTACATTTTATAACGCATCTCTGTCATAGTCCTCCATACCTTATGAAAGAGCTGGTAAAGTAAGCCCAGTTTATATGATGCAAAGATCACACCTCCAAGAGCAGCACCCAGAGAGCAGCCCAAATACATGGATATGTCCATTGCGACGGTGCTCTGCGACCTGACGCCCACCTGTCCTGACAGAGACCTGTCAGACGACAAAAAAGATGTAAAATAAACAAAACAGCCACATACTTACAATACCGCCTGCGACCAAATGGACTTTTTCAGTTCAGTTACTTGACAAATCGCGAGACCGTGGTCATGTTTCTACGCGCTGCCATGTGTGTTCTTGTTGTGGCCTGGTTTAAGGTCAGAAAACACTGTACCTGTGCCAACTTTTCCTCCCCTGCTGCAGTCAGCGCTGAGGCCGATGAACTCACTCCTGTTGACGGGCCAGTAACGCAAACTGAAAGCTCTGAATGGACTGGGTGAGTGTGAGGGTTACGCAATATACGTAACAATCGCTCCGCTATTCGAGCAGTTGACTGTAGTGGAGCAGTCAGCGTTCTGTGGATTCACTTGGAGAATAGCAGTCTGCAACGTAACATGATTGGCAGCTCAGACATCCAATGAGAGCCTGATACGTGCCTGCGTTACTCTAGTAACGTACTGTACTACCAGGAAACTCGTGTCAACAATAACAAGTATATCTTTGATAATACTCGCATGTTTTCATTGATTAGTTTTGTTTTAGGAGTGTATCTATTGTTTTACAGTAATTACGCGGGTGAAAATATATTTTATGATTATGTTAAGTTATCACTATCAATATAGGTCACAAAGTAAATGACCTTTGTTCTAATAGCAGTCCTTTATACTGTCTTTGCTAATAGTGAACAAAATAACCTTTGAACTTCGACAGCTGCCTTCACTCAGTATACAGCAATAACGTTAAACGTAGTGGTTGTATATAATTAAAGTAAGATATATGAAAAAATAACGTGATTTTCTTCAATTGAAGCATGAGCACACATTGCTTTGCATCTTATAAACACAACCAAGCCTTAAAATTACACTGTGGACCAGTGGTGTAGTCCTAAAAAAGGTGGTGTATTATTGCCCACCCTACCCTAATTTTACATAAAAGTAGGCAAAGAAACAACAAAAGTCATTTTTTCTTTGATTTATTAGCAATATATATTTTGGTTGCCCAGCCTCCTCTATTAACAAACTTCAGCTAGTACAAAATGCAGCCGCCAGAGTTCTTACCAGGTCTAGAAAATATGATCATATCACCCCAATTTTATCCTCATTACACTGGCTGCCTGTTAAGTTTCGTATTGAGTTTAAAATATTACTTCTTACATATAAAGCATTAAATAATCTAGCTCCTGTTTATCTAACCAACCTTCTGTCTCGCTACAATCCAATCCGCTCTTTAAGATCTCAAAACTCAGGGCTTCTAGTAGTACCCAGAATAGCAAAATCAAATAAAGGAGGTCGAGCCTTCTCATTTATGGCTCCTAAACTCTGTAATAGTCTTCCTGATAATGTCCGAGGCTCAGACACACTCTCACAGTTCAAAACTAGATTAAAGACCTATCTTTTTAGTAAAGCATACACTCAATACGTCACTTAGCTGTATGATGCATGAATGTGCTCCACGCATCTCATTTATATACACTATGAACTGCAGCTACGCTAATTATTTTCTTTGTTCTCTATTCCAACTGGGGATACTCATCCCCAGGCCCCCAAAGACTTTGCTGCGCCACGGATGCGATCCAAGACCCGTGACGAGACGATCCCAAGGCTCCTTAACCCCGGACCTCGCTGTATCCCGAGCAGCTGCTTGGCGGAGTAGCAAGCAAGAGACGGATTCCTATGACCCTCCAAGGACAGACGAGCCTCGAGTTCTCCAGCCTCCGGCGACTAGACTGCAGCTAGAGCTGCGCACCGATGGATTACTCTTTAGTGTTTGAACTCTAAGTAGTGAATATTAAACAACACTGAACTGAACTGATCTCAGCTATATACTAGCTATTAATTTACTAGCTAATAACTAAACTGTCATTTTCAATTTACTATAACCTTCTATGTGAAGCTGCTTTGACACAATCCACATTGTAAAAGCGCTATACAAATAAAGGTGAATTGAATTGAATTGAATATTTAACATGTTACCTGGAACCACTGACTTCCACAGAAGATAAAACAAATACTATGGAAGTGAACGGTTACAGGTTTCCTGCTTTCTTCAAAATATCTTCTTTTGTGTGAAGAAAAAAAGGCAAAAAGTTTTGGAACAAGTAAAGGTTGAGTAAATGATGACAATTTAAATTTTTTGAGAATACTATCCATTTAAAAAGGAAAATTACTAAATCATGCGCATTGTAAGTTTTTAGAAGTTATGCATTAAAAATACCCTTAAATATATATATTTTAGTACTGCTTCAGTGAACTTGAAGAAGTATTAAATGCATTATTTTCACTAGTTTTATTAGTATTTGTTTTTTAGTGTATGCTTTTAAAATAAGTTAAATCTTTGTAGATTAGAAATATATGTACTGTATATCATTTATTTCTAAAAGACAGGCAATACGTTATAGATTCAGTTTATTTAAAAAATATTACATTAATCTTCTTTTTTAAATCAACTTTAAGGGTGCGGCCAGGTAGGTGGCCCTACAAGACATTGTGCCCAGGGGCCTCTGAATTCTTAATCCAGGCCTGGGTCTATTCCACCTAAATGAATCACTTAAATGAGTCACCTCATCATTCAGTTTCGACAGCCGCCATCACTCAGTATAACATTTTCTGCAGAATAAACATCTATATACAATTATACAACAATACAACATAAAACATTAACAGAATTTATTACTGGGACAGATTCCTCCCAAAAGTGTGAAATGTCATTTTACCTTGTCAGGTCTGTAAAGGAGGCGCATCACGATTACGTACATTGCGATCCTGGATTAACATCTGTGTATGTTGATCCTCTAACATCATTTTTGTTCGAAAATGTAATCCATACCTATTCTCTACCCCTAAACCCAACCATAAATGTAAATTATTTCCAAAATCAGAAGGGAATAATAGTTGGATAACAATCATGTGGAAGGGCATAAACCTAACCGTAAGCCTAAACTTAACACATGACTGTCAACCCTCCTGTTTTTCCTGGGATTCTCCCCTATTTTACAGTTCTATCACAATATCATCCCGTAAAGGTGTTTTCCCGTATTTCTCCTATATTTTCAGTCTTTCTCTGAAGGGTGGCAATAAACATTAAAGAGCCGATCTTCCATATACGCAACCCATATCACCGAACCACCAGGGGACGCCCCTTGCTCTTAAATGTGAGTCCGTTCTGTGCTTTAGTTTTTATTTAGGCATGAAACACTTTGAAATAAATATAAAACCGGCAGGATTCCCTTTCCTTTTCATTACAGGTGCCGTCGCTCCTCCTACGCAATCCTCAAAACAGTCATAAAGCGTTGCGTGACTGTCAGCTGACGCGCTCCATAGTGATTAATAGACGCTGTTTCCCATTTTGTACACTCGATTAGAAGCATAGTGAAAGTGGATACTGGATTATGGGTGCATGTTTGAACGGACATATACACATAATTAATAATAATAATTACATCTAAAGATGTCGATCTTGATGGTTTTTGTTTTTCAAACACAACTAATTTTGTCCTAAATGTGCATCAAACATTAGGCAAGCAATCGAATGCTTTCATTGTAACGTATAAAGTGACACCTCAGTTATTTAATGTAATCAAACACAAAAAATCAAAATAAATGATTCATTCGTTGCTCTTTATTCAGAATGTGGCAGATATGCAGTAAGAAAAAGATTGAGATTTGAAAACTTGATTCTATTTCTTTATTATAGCCCATTTTAATAAGCTAAACTGTTTGCTAATGTACAATATTAAATTTTCTTCGTAAATAATAATATTAAAAATATTACTGACCGTTTAACTGTTTATTTACATTGAAACAGCTCCAGAAGAACATATCTAATATGGGTATTTTCTTTCTTTTTTTGGAGGGGGGTGGGGGGAATCACTTATTTTCAGATCCCAATGTTGACAGGTATGACTTAACATAAACTGTAAATGGCTCCCTTAATTCTGATTGGCTGATTGGGATGTTGTTCCAGGATCAACATAGATGCTAATTCAGGAACATGTCCTACTCGGAACTCGGTGAAATCAGGTTGGCGGTATGGGGAGAGGTTAAGTTGATTATACATTATGTTATGTCTATAACAATATTTAATTTGAAACAATACATACAATACAATACATTGAATTTTAATAAATAACAAAACATTATGCTCTTACGAGTATGAACTATGATTAGTTACAACTAATACAGGAGGAATAATGCACTTCCATTATACTACTTCTTTTACACTAGTGGATACAAAACTTCTAAAATACATGTTTATTAAACTTTGTCTATTTGTGGTTGCAAAATTTAAAGGTCCAGTGAAATGAAAAGAATGTTTTTTAGATGTTAGTATCAGAATGTTGGTCTTCAAGGATATCTTTAAGATATCTTTTTCACATTCAGAAGATATAAAAAGCTTCATAAAAACATTATAGTTTGTCACTTCCTCCTAAATGCATCAACTTCTTTCATGTTACCTCATACTTCAGTTTCTCATCAAATCTTGACCAATCAAATACTCTCTAGTATGTCTGACATGCCCCGCCCCCTCAAAGACAATTCTTAATCCGCTTTTTAAGCGTGACGTCACGCGAAGGGGCTTCCGGGTCCAAGCGCTCTATAAGACTCCATGGGGAGACTCATCAAATGATAATAATAAACATTTACAAAGCGATGCAATACTGTCGAAAATCACGATCGCAGTATACATATATACATCCATGCCTAATGTCCGATGGCCAGAAAGAGATTCATTTTTTGTAAAAAATTTTAATTTTAGTATTTGTGATGCAGCAATATGTGTACAATCAATTTGATTTTATATAAAATTCTCTTTAATGTGTGACAGGACTAAAAAGTGGTCATAAACGAACATTTTCTCAATTCAACTGAGTAGCAGCTTGGACCTGGAAACAGTATTCCATACGTCACCACTTAACAAGCGGATTGCTTTTCATTTGATGCACTTGAGCTCAACCACTCTCACTGGCAGAGCTGTGATAACAGCAAAACGCTATTGGTTGTTTTCTAAAAAAAAGGGAAGGGGCTACTTTATGTCCCGCCTTCTCTTAATGTGTACATCAAACATCAAATAAAAAACACACTTCAAGCACTTCATGGGACTTTTAAATACAATACAAACCTTTATAGACCATTTTGATGTGTCTAATCCTATATTCTTTAAGTTTTACATAGAGGGCTGTTTATATTTCATCACCTGATTTATTTAAATATAGGAATACCTTTTTTTTAATACAAAACAATTTCTGAACGTACTGTGATTATTAGACGGAGAAAACGTATGGCGATATCTCTGTGGTGATTTCAATTCAAAGGGTGTAAGTCTGACATCAGGTTATTTGAGAAACCATACGTGTGTGTTTTTTTACATGAGGGTGCAAAACAGCTGTGTAGAAACGTCGATTGTCTTGCCAAACTCTGGATTTTCAGCAAAATGGATCGTTTCCGCAGCTTTGAATTCCTCAAAAACAATAATCTAAATGACAAAAGAAAGAAAGAAAGATCGACAAGTATTATCATTTATTGATTTCATGGTGGATTGTGATGGCTTTTGCCATGCTTCAACACAAATGTTTATTTACCTACACACAGTTGAAGAGAAAACTGATTATCCCTCTGGTGAACTTTGTATTATTTTGAAAATATTTGCTGTTTAACAGATAAAAGATTTTTAATAGCTCATTTTGATTATAACTACTGTGATTTCATTGCTCAATGACAGTACATAGTATTTTACTAGTTATTTTGCAAGATAGTTCCACCTAAAGTGGCATTTAAAGGCTTATCTAGGTTATTTGGGTTAACTACGTTAGTTAGGCAAGTCATTGGACAACTAGTTCTTGTTCTGTAGCCAATCAAGATACATTTATTTACTAAGGGAACTAGCAAAACTACAAGAAATAAGCCTTTCTACAAGAGAACCATAACATATATAGGAATGCTGTGAAAAAAAATCTTGCTCAGTTAAACATATTTTGGGAAAGATATGGAAAAATACCAAAAACTTCTCTGAAGAGGGCTTCAACTGTATACAGAATTATTAGCCCTCCAAAATGATTATCCCCCTTGTGTTTTCAACACGTTTCTAAATATAATAGTTTTAATAACTCATTTTTAATAACAGATTTCTTTTGTCTTTGCATGATGACAGTACATTATATTTAACTAGATATTTTTCAAGATACTAGTATTCAGCTTAAAGTGACATCTAAAGGCTCAACTAGGTTAATTAGGTTAACTAAGAGAGTTGGATGGGTTGCAGCTGTAAGGGCATCTGCTGCGTAAAACATATGCTGGATAAGTTGGCGGTTCATTCTGCTGTGGCGACTCCAGATTAATAAAGGGACTAAGCTGACAAGAAAATGAACAAATAAATATAATATTAACCCTAAAATTTATTTTAAGAAATTAAAAACTGTTTTGTCTTATTTTGTAACAAATAAGACTTTTTTCCAGAACAAAAAATATTATAGGAAATACTGTGAAAAATTCCTTGCTTTGTTAAATATAATTTGGGAAATATTTTAAAAAATGAAAACAAAATTCACAGGAGGACTTCAACTGTGTTTACATGCAGTAATTCACCTCATTTTCTCCACTCTTGAGCCAGGGTCCGGGTACATATAGTGCTTTCTGAGGACCAACCGACCAATGGCGTCCAAGATTTTGCCCATTCACAAAAACCACACCTTTACTCCAATTCTGTAAGAAATATTAATGAATATGTTTTTTGTAGTGCCTTTTGTATTCTAAGCCTGTCACTTGAGGATAAAAAGCAAATGTGAAAACACTGAAATTAAAACAGTTGTTGCTTGAAGGGATACAGCTGTGGCTGGAAGTTAATGAGAATTATTAAATTATCAATTAATTGTCAGGGTTCTGCCACTCCTGTCTTGTTAATTCTTGTTTTGGTGGCAGAGTCCGGACACTAGCTCTGTCTAGTCCTGTGTGTTGTCATTTTGTCTATGTATGAGTGCCAATTGTGGGGCGCTTGAACCGTGCACGCTCCCGATTGATACGGGCACGTGGGGTCTGGACGTGTTCGCGATTGCGCGCTCTCGTCCTGGTGTTCGTTTGTCTGCGGTGTGCTGTTTCATTCCCAGCGTCTAAGTCTAGTTGGTTTCGGGTGGCGCTGGGTTGAAACATGCACGCTGCGCGTGTGAGCGCACGATAAGAGGTTTTCATTTTATCGTGTGCTTGTGTCTTGCGTTCAGTTCTCTGTTGTTGTTGTGTTTAGCACGTGGTGTATGTTTACATACGCCGCGTGCTTTTATGTCGTCATGCGAGCACGCAGTTAATGAGTTCTCTCATTGGCTGCGTGTTCTAGTCTTTATGTGAGCACATGGCTTGTGTTGTCATGTGCTCCCGTTTATTGTCTAGCCCCACCCTTCTTGTTAAACCAATATTAGTCTATCATGTTCTCCTGTTTGTTTGTTAATTATTTCTGCTTTATATTCTCCTCATGTCTGCTGTCCTGTGCCAGTACGTCGTCGTCAATACCTCTGTCATGTTGTGTCCAGCCGTGTCCAGCCCTGCTTTTTCCTGTAAGCCCAGTAAAGTTTGTTTTTTGCCTTTTTATTAATGTTTTCCCCCTCGGGGTTGTTTATTTTGCCTTTTATTTTATTTTGTTATAAATAAAACCCATTTTTGTTCTGCAATTGAGTCCTCGTCCTTTTCCCTAACCACCAAACTGTGACAATAATTGTATTTTATAAATATCTACCCTCACCCAAAACCTAAACCCAACCCTCACAGTAATATAAAAACAGTAATTATACCAAGCATTATTCATATAATTTATTCAACAACCCATTAAATTGTATTTTATTAACATCTACCCCAACCCCAAATCTAAAACCAACCCTAACAGTAACGTAAAAACAGTAATTACAGCAAGTATTGTTCATATAATTTTTTATTACCCATTTAATTGTATTTTATTAACATCTACCCCAACCCCAAATCTAAACCCAACCCTTACAGTAATGTAAAAACAGTAATTATTGTTGTACAGTGCCCCAAAAAATGATGCTACATTGATTATTGATGCGAGTATCCGCAGCTGTATCCCATCTAGATTGAACCAAATGAAAGTAGTGAAAGTAAATGAGTAGAATAAAGCAGGATACTCACTGGCAGCTTTACAAAAGTGTCTGTGGGTTGATCCACTACTAGAGATCCTGTGAAAAACGCAGGATAGGTGGGCTTCTCACCGACAGATGTCCATTTCCGAGACTGCAGTCTTATAAAAATAAGAATAAAATAAAAAAAGTTAAACTTTATGTGAACAGTTTAAGTCAACAGTTTAAGACAATTACAGTTTTAAGTCAATTAGCCTCATCAAACTTTAGCTTTTGCACAGACACTAGTAGGGTAATAGCTAAGGGCGTACTCACACTATGTACAGTTCCCTTTAACCGGGCCAAAGCACGCTTGTCCCCCCTTCCGTCTCCCCCGACGGCCCGCAATCACATTGCATTCGGGCCTGAGCACGCTTACGTCATCGATGATGCGCTGTTCAGTTTAAGAGTAGCGCTCTCAGAGATTTCAGTGGAAATTCTTTATATCATTATATGGTTTTAGCGGTTTGATATGCAGTGACACACAGTCAAATATTCCGCCGAACAGATCAGCCACTGCTGACGCTCATAAACAATCATAAAGTCCTCGTGCTGCAGGAATTAGAAGGTTTACTAAAGGCGCGGCTGTCGTGCAGAGAGGGGTTTGCGTCTTTAATAATCAACGACAGTTTGCGTTCATTAAACAGTAAGAATTATTAATAAATCCATATCAAACAGTCCCCAAAAGTCTTGTCTCCTCTTCAGTTTCGGGCTCGCTTCACACTCACACTACAAGCGTACCGCACCAAAGCCCAAGTGAACTGTGCTCAGGCACACCTCTTCCAACCGGGCCAGGGCCGGCCAACTGTACCATGCCTGAGCCCGGTCCAGCGCACTCACACTTCTAAAATTATCCGGGAAACGGGCCTGAGCACGGTTTGGATAGCTTTGTGTGAGTATGCCCTAAGACTATAGAATACACAAGACGTGTCACTCTTATAGTTTTGAATGGGGAAAAAGTGTCATGAAGCCCCGCCTACTAGTACAGGAGCTAATCATCGATCGCTATAGACTGAGGGTTTTCCGGGGAGAGGTCGAACCAGATGTGATCTTCTGCAGATTTTGTGTGATTTGAACGTTTAGAAATGAAACTAAAGAGAGAGTTGGTTATTTATTGATGATTCTTAATAAAGTATGACATTTAATCATGAGCTTGGCAAGCAATTTTGGGGAATTTGATGTTTCCCCTTTCAAACAGTATGCCCGAGCATACTGCCTGAGAGGCGTTTCAACCATGGCCGCTGAGTGAAATGACTTAAAGGTACTGTGGTAATAGTCAGGGGCGCCGCTAGCAATTTTGGGCCCCATGAAAAAATTTGAGGATGAGCCCCCTACTACCAAGCTAGCTATCCAAACTCTTTGTCTGGAATGTAGTTATACTGACGTATGCATTTTATTATTGATTTTGTCCACTACTTAGCAGTATTTAGTAAGAGAACGGCCATGACTGTAGCTAGCAGATAATTTATTGTTCAAATGTAAATGTAGTACAAAAAATAGGAACAGTAATCAAATATTCACTGAAAATTGTACATTTCTAAACACACAAAACACCAAATGTGTCACTATTTAAATAACTGTACTGCAATAGTGTCTCATACAATGTGCAATACACTAGAACAGTGACAAAAATCAATAAGACACTAAATTATATTACAATGAGACCCATAAATAAGCCGAGACCCATAAATGATGCTGAGAGCATCATCAGGGTAATTAAAGTGCGCTTATTATTTTTAGAGTTTTCAGTGTGAACGCACTACTTACACTATTTATACTACAAAATGGTGTAGAATAGTGCATAAGTACGCGATTTGAGACGCAGCTGATGTTAACCTCGAGGACATCGCTGCTATGAAAGTTTACCTGACGATCACACTCAACAAAGCATCAACTCTCTTCCCGCAATAAATTGTTTTACTTGTAATTTAGAAATACATTTATAAGTTATATTACATTATAGTACTGTTATTAATTATAAAGCAGATCTCTGTGGGCCCCTAGAGTGCATGGGCCCTTAGAATCGTCCTAACTTCCCCCCCCCCCTTAGCGGCGCCCCTGGTAATAGTCAAATATTTAGTAGGTAGTAAGTTCAGAAGTATCAAAGTAAATAATAACACATTTTTATTTATGTAGCAAATATACTGTGTCTTGATTATAGTTAGTATAGGTGAGACGTGGTTTGGTTTTTAGATGCCAGATAAACCAGTTATGTCACTTCCTCCCACAGCTTAAAGGGCTCTTGTGATGCAAAATCTACGTTTGGAAGCTGTTTGGACAGAACTGTGTGTAGGTAAAGAGTGTCCACTGTCATACTGGCGTTACATAAACACAACAAGTCTCACTTTTAATATCCTGACGTTTTAATAGAGTCCAAATCCCAGTGATTTTGAGACCCACTGCTACATCACGATTGATTGATTGATTGATTGATTGATTGATTAACAGCCGTGTATTAACATGTCTCCATAGTATAATCACGTCCACAGAGCAGGATTTGCAAAGAAACTTGGATTAAAAGATCTGTTACGACTCTTTGTGATCAGCTGCACCTCAAGACTGAGTTTTACAAGTTTATAAATGAGAGCATGGCTGGGACGGGGAGAAGCAGCTCATTTGCATTTAAAGGCACAGGCTACAAAAAGCAGCAACAATTTCTTCTGAGCCCAAAATTGACATTTTAAGCAGGCTTAAATAAACAATCTGATTGGTATTTTGAGCTGAAACTTTTCAGACACATTCTGGAGACACCAAAGACTTATCTTGCATCTTGTAAATGGGGTAAAATATGAGCCCTTTCAGTTACCCAGCACTTTAAAGTGACAAATACTGATAATTAACCTGTTTATGAACCCCGGCTTCATGTCCAAACAGTGCGTGGTGAACTGTTTCAGAGGTACATTTTCCAGAGTTATATCTCCAACAAGGCCTGCGTAGATGAAAATAATAATGATTGAGGTGTCACTACACACCCGCTCAAACAGTATCAGTACAATATTGTGATGTTAAAGTTAAATACCTGATTATTTAATTAAATATGAAAAGCCAAACCTTTCTGCTGGCTGTCGAGGGCTGGACCATAATTTACTCGTCCACAGTTTTCAACAAGCAAACTCAAGGTCCTTTCACTCTGTGAAGTGCACAATAAATAGTTAAAATTAAATGACATTAGCACAAGGTTATATTGGGAATGTTGTAATAATTGATGCAGAATGTGTTATAATAGCAATTATTAATATTATTAGTTAATTAAATTATAATTAATATTAAATATATTGTATAATTATAATATTATTTTGGATGTTGATGCTGTTTATGGGGTAACACTTTAGAAATAAGCAAATGCATTAGCTAAATATAATTTTTTTATGACATATTCTTAAAATTATAAGGATTCATTATCAGGTGAAGTGTCAGATACAACTTTTGGATTTTTACTTTTGAATTATTTACTTGTATTAGTTAATGTTAAACTTAAAAATAAATAAATAGTAATGCTAAAACGATGTTTAAAAGCATCATATCAGGGTATATATAGGAATCAGAGAATGAAATTTAATACCTTTTAAGGCTTTTTAACACCTTTTCTATACATTTTAAGACCTCATCGGTACCATTTTAACTTACAGTATATTTACTAAATACTGATCGTAAACTAGGGCGCCACGGTGGCCTAGTGGTTAGCACGTTCGCCTCACAGCAAGAAGGTCGCTGGTTCGATCCCCGTCTGGGCCAGTTGGCATTTCTGTGTGGAGTTTGCATGTTCTCCCCGTGGTTGCGTAGGTTTCCTCCGGGTGCTCCGGTTTCCCCCACAGTCCAAAGACATGCGGTACAGGTGAATTGGGTAAGCTAAATTGTCCGTAGTGTATGTGTGTGAATGTGAATGTATGGATGTGTTTCCCAGAGATGGGTTGCGGCTGGAAGGGCCTCCGCTGCGTAAAACAAATGATGGATAAGTTGGCGGTTCATTCCGCTGTGGCGACCCCGGATTAATAAAGGGACTAAGCCGAAAAGAAAATGAATGAATGAATGATCGTAAACTAATACATTATTCATATACTGAATGAAAATGCTAATCCAGCAGATGGCGCCTATAGACCAGCAGGAATAGAAGTGTTTCCCTGGTTACTGCAGTAAACAAAGCAGCGTGATGTCAAATCTAGCAGGATTTTATCGATTTCCACGAAACATCCCAAAATTCAAAGATTAAATTCAGGCAAACTTTAGCATACTGATACAAAAAACCTTGTAAAATAGCATTAATACTTTTAAATACTTTTTAAGTGCCTTAAATTTCTCTAAATAGATTTTTCAACTTTTAATACCCCGTGGACACCCTGCATATGATTTTTTTACTCTCAGAGGGACACAATGCTCTCAATGGAGCTAGTGACATCACTGTGAGTTAGGGGTGGGGTTAGGTGAGCGCATTGAAAATCATTGCATGCAGCTCAGATTGCACTGCACCAGATCTGCATCCAAACCCCTCAAAATATGAATTCATCAATAACTCATTAATATTTTTTCTTTAAAAAAGGAGTTTGTAGGTGTCTAAAACTAGATGCAATGTTTGTTTCATTATACATCGCTCACTCATGGAAGTTAAACAGTAAAATAAAAAAATATGTGCAATCTTTTATGGTCATCTAATAATAGGTGCAGGAAAGTGAACCTGTCACCGTTTATTTCATATAATATGAGATGTAATTGATTTAAATATATAAATTTGGTTCACTGAGGCATTACCAAACATATCCAAAAAAATGACCCCCCGATTGTCAATGTATAATTCGCACCCTGAAAAGAACCTAATATTTACCTTACTCTGAGGTACTTTAACTTTCTGAGTTCTGTAGTCCAAAACGCCGATGAGTTCTCTGTCAATAAACACCTTCAAAAGACACATCATGAATTAGAGATCAATCTGTAATTGAATATTGTTAATCATAATATCCCATGTGACATGCAGGCCAACGTGGAAAGGAAAAGATCTTACTAGAGCTCTGTCACGAACATGATTTCTTGAGTTGAGTTCTCCACCTGAATAAATGTCCGTCTGATAGAGTGTGTATCCATAGGACTGACCATTATTGTGGTTCGCTGGGAGATTCTCCATACTGACAGGATCATCAGTCCGGAAACTCTATAGAATGAATATTGGTTTTACTCACTTTATTTGCAAATTTTTTTTTTTCTATATTACGACAATATTCAAAACCCTTATCTTCCAGAATGTGATGCATTTCTCAGAGAAACAGTGTATTTTAATGGTAAAATAATGTAAACAGTGAATATTGATGAAACATAAGCTCAAATCAATTAAATATGCACGCAAGACATGCAAAACAATGAGAATTCTGCATATGCAATATATGAAGAGCTCTGTGAATATACATTAATCATTATATGTATACTTTAGGCCGACAAGAAAATAAATGAATGAATGTTTACTTTAATAAAAGCCCATGTTGTTTATTTTTATAAGAATGTTTATTGTTGATATAAGTAACATTGTGTAGGATGCAAAAGCACAACTAATATCAGGATTTTCTTCTTTTAATAATAAGCTAAATACAATAAAGAATTCTCAAATTGCCTCAAATTCTGTCAAAATATTTGTTATATTGATGTTAAATAAATGTAACGGGGCGTCACAGTGGCGCAGTGGGTAGCGCTGTCGCCTCACAGCAAGAAGGTCTCTGGTTGGCCAGTTGGCATTTCTGTGTGGAGTTTGCAAGTTCTCCCCGTGTTCGCGTGTTTCCTCCGGGTGCTCCGGTTTCCCCAACAGTCCAAAGACATGCGGTGTGGGTGAATTGAATAAGCTAAATTGACCGCAGTGTATGAGTGTGTGTGTGTGTGTGTGTGTGTGTGTGTGAATGCAAGAGTGTATGGGTGTCTCTAAGTGGTAAGTTACGTCTGGAAGCTGTGTTAAACATATGCTGGAATTGTTGGCGGATTTATTCCGCTGTGGCGACCCCTGATGAATAAAGGGACTTTTTAAAAAGCCGAAAAGAAAATGAATGAATGACAATAGTAATGATAATAATAAACAAGAAAAAAAGCATTCAGAAATGAAGAATAAATAATGTAAGAATGTAAGAATATGAAAATAAATACTAAAATAATTAATTAATTAATAAAAAAATTATATATACATTTTTTCATATTTTTATATATATTTTTTTTTAAATCTTATTTTTTTATTAAATAATTATTTATCTTAGATAATATTTTAACTTTAAAGAATAAATAGTATAAACTGAAAATATTAAATAAAATAAATAAATCATTAATAAAAAATAAGCTAAAGTAGATCAAAATTATATAT
>CAIGQQ010033860.1:2519219-2539919 GCA_903798035.1 Danio albolineatus
ATAAAAATATTAGATTTGTGAGTATAGATTTTTGTTTTTTACAAACATCTATATGCTTGATTCATATTGATAACATTTGCTGAACTTAATGAACTCTCTGAGTTCACGACACGGTGGCTCAGTGGTTATCACTGTCACCTCAAAGCAAGAAGGTCTTCTGATGAGTTTATTAAAGCCAAAAGAGGCCAATGGAGACACAGCTACACCATTACAGAATATGTTTTTCCACCAGTCATAGGTTTAACACTGATGTATATATTACAATTGAATTTAAACCAATTTAATAGTTACAAAACTATAATGAAGTAACAAATTATTTCTTTGATAACTGGAAAGGAATATTAGAACCAATCGGTTTACAGACATGATGCCATTTTTATAGGCTTTATTAGTGATTATGGTCAGGAATGTTGGATTATTATTGCCTTTTTAGCATGAGAAGATAATGTGTGAATTGTGGAGCGGCTAAATCTAAAAAACATCTGTATTATTTAGCAAGTGTACTTTTTGCTTTTATTCTTGCCATAATAAAACATGTATATTAGTTCTTTAGTTGAGAAACCCGTGTTCTGTTGTCATTAATATTTTAATACACTTTAATAGGTAAAACTGTTCGAGATATGAACAAAAGCAAATGATGCATCAAAGTTTGATTAAAAAAATCTTGAATGGTTACAAAAATCTTTATAATCATTAAAATAATTTATAAAAATAACTAGTTTAATAAACATCAATAATGTTAATGATATGACGTAGTTCCTGAAACTTTCTGCTTCTCTGTTTATCTGTCTGACTTTACGGTCAGTTTCATTTGAGCGCCCCCTGTCATTTTAAAGAATATCACAACGGCGAACGCGGTGAGTTTAAAAGCCTCAAACGTTTCGCAGAGGCGCTCAATGCGGCACCAGGCGAAAGTATAAATGCAGCTTTACAGTGACGTCACTAGCTCCAATCAGTGCATTGTGTCTGACATTGCATCACTGAGATATGCAGTCTCAGCTTGCATCATTAAGGCTGCATCCATATACTATTGAGAAATTTTGCTATAACCTGACAGCATGCATCTTGCCTATGATTGAAATAGGTTAATGTAGGTAAATAATAAAATATATACAGTAAAATAAACTTTACTATAGTATGGTTTAAAAACACTATAGTATTTAATATAAGTTACTGTTTTTATTTTTCATTAGGGCATGAATATTAAAACTACTACTAACCATAGCTGCTGGTCTGTGGTTTGTAGGTGCCCAAATCAACCGCTCCGCTCATAAATCCAAAGCTGCTTCCTCCATGAAACATGTAAAAATTGATGGAGACGCCACGATCCAGAAGCTCTCGCACTATGGAGATCATTTCTGCCATAACAGAAGAGACGCAGACACAAAGTAGAATCTATAAGACAGCAGAATTCACACTCATACACCAAATACAGTAGGTTCCCCTGCTCAACTGTTTGTTAAAGTGTCAATTCACCTAAAATGAAATGAAAATTCTGTCACCATTTTTTACTCCTCGTCTGGGCTGAGTTGCTTTTCTTTCTGTTAAAGGTCCTGTGAAGTGCTTTGTTTAATGTTTGAAGTAATCTCAACCGAAACATGAAGAGAGGGTGGGACTAGGGTTGGGTAAATAGACAATGCCATCACGATGGCCGATAGACATCACGATGCTCAGCCGGCATCGCGATCCTCTGCCCCGCTTGTGAAAAATACACACTTAGAGCCCATTTACACTAATACGTCTTGGTTTTAAAATGGCATTTAAAAAAAAAGGCATTTCTGAACAGCCCTCCGTCCACACTATACCGGTGAAAACGCACATCACGTGACCACACACACACAGACACACCCACACACAGATTCTGTCATGCGCTCCAGGCAGTCAGCGGGTGCTTTGAGCACAAAACCCCAGAGAGCAGAGCACGTCGGACAGTTTATCAAGGATGTACCGCTGGATCACTTTAGTTGATCAACGTGATATTTAATTAAACTTGTCTCTATCTGACGACTCTTCTGTCTTTTGAATCTATCAGGTAACGTGTCACAGCATCAGTACACTGCTTCAATCTTTCGCTTACACGCTTGTACTTTGTAATGTTAGTGTAAACCTCAGATACTGTTAGTTGGTTCCTGTTGGTTGTGGACCTTTTTTTCCAACCAAGTTTGTCGACGTCATTATAACGACACAGATCAATCTGCCTATTTATGCCAGAGTCCTGTGGAAAAAGTGATTGACAGGTGGTCATTTGTGTGTAACTTATTTTTAATTATTTATGATTTGGTTATGGGTAAAACATTGTATGATGTCAAATTGGTCGATATCGCCCAACCCTAGGTGGGACCCTTTAAAAAATAACCAATAGTGTTTTGTTTTATAACCGCTCTGCCAGTGTGAGCAGTTGAGCTCAAATGCATCAAATGAAAAGCAACTTAAAGGGGGCGGGGTATGTCAGATAGTAGAGTATTTGATTGGTCATGATTTGATGAGAAACTGAAGTATGATGTGACGTGGATAAAACTGTTGATCCATCTAGGCGGAAGTGACAAAATACAAGCTTTCCATTTTAAATTAATTGTATATGTTATAAATGCAAATATTGTCATGTTTCAGTGCGCACTAGCTTATAGATATCCTAAAAACAAACAATACTGATACTAACATCTAATAACTTTATTTTCATTTCATGGGACCTTCAAACCCAAAAGAGGTTAATTTGAAGAAATCTGGCAACCAACATTCCAACATTCTCCGTATTTACCATAGTATTTATCATATCGTATTTTTTGTTCAATGGTAAAAAAAATACAAATATAGAATTGTTTTTTTTTTCACAACTTGATGGTGGGTAAATAGTGGGTACATTTTTATTTGTGACTGAATTATCCCCTTATAAATCAAAAATCTAATTAGCCACTCACATGGCAGGAACTAGCATAGGCAAGTAGATGTGGCAAACACCAGAGTTGTGACAACGAAAGTCCAAACAGGTTCAAATAGCTCCAGAAAGAGCTTTGCGGTTAATTCAAATGATGTTAGAAACATACAATCAGGTGTCACGGTGGCACAGCAGGTAGCACAATCACCTCACACCAAGAAGGTCGCTGGTTCGAGCCTTGGCTGGGTCAGTTGGCATTTCTGTGTGGAGTTTGCTGTGTGGAGTTTGCCAACACGGGTTTCCTCCAGGTGCTCCGGTTTTCCCCACAAGTCCAAAGATATGTGGTTTAGGTGAATTGGGTAGGCTAAATTGTCCGTAGTGTATGTGTGTGAATGAGTGTTTGTGGATGTTTTCCAGTGATGGGTTGCAGCTGGAAGGGCATCCGCTTTGTAAAACATATGCTGGATAAGTTGGCGGTTCGACCCCAGATTAATAAAGGGACTAAGCTGGAAAAAAAATGAATGAACGAACACACACAATCTTACTTTTAAAAACTGTCTACCTATATCTAAACAGCATACCAGCTATTGAGAGGCTCCAGAAGCCACCACTGCAGTTGATAAAACATTCCACTGGATTAAATGGAGTTGTCGCAATGAATTGAAAAAATGTGATTTAAACGACTGGGAATGTGGCATGATTATTGGTGTCAAACGAGCTGGTCTGAGTAATTTATAAACTGCTGATCTACTGGGACTTTCCTACACAAACATTTTTAATGATCTCATAGAATGGTCAGGAAAAAATGGTTTAAGCTGATTACAAACTGTGGCTATTCATCGACAGAAAAAAGATTTGCTTGGTCTGACGAGTCTCGACTTTCAACATATGCATGGTAGGGTTGTAATTTAAAATACACAAACTCTTTGCAGCTTAATACTAAGTGAGCATTAGTTTAACGCCACAACCTTACATTCTGTGCTGTCCGTAACTGCACTTTTGCGCATGCGGGTCAGTTTAGGGCCATGATCTGTTCACATTGCAAATCTGATATTGGCCGCATTTATAACAGCAGTGTGAACAGCTATGCAAAAATATCAGATCTGAGAAAAAAATCAGATTTGAGCACTAAGCCTCGGAGTGTGAACGAAGCCATAGTATCAGGCAAACCTTATAAAGTGGTCAGTGAGTATAATATATTAAAACATATTTATTCAATGTTTCATGCAAAACAGAGGTAGACCTGTTTATGTCCATATCCAGACAGCCGTTTTCATGAGGCTGATCTTTTACCTTGTGCAGAGAAAACATGATGCAGTTCTCCCCAGACATCAAACCAGCCAGACCAATACTCCATCACCATCAGCGGCTTCTGTGGCTGCAGAACAGAAAATGCGTTCATGAACAAAAAACAAGCTTATGCCAGGGTAAACCCTCTTCTGGTGTTTCAAAACTACTGTCAGGATTTGCATATGCATTTGTAGCGCAGGCTCATTGCAGCCTACATTTTTTGTGAAATGTAAAATACGTTGCTCCAGATATGTGTCATTGCACGTTCCACATGACAAATCCACTAGAGGGCACTATTTAGCTGATATTGGCCCGGTGCCAGGATGGAGTGGAAATTAATCCCATATAGGGACGCTACTAGACCTATTGACTGATTATTACCTTATTGACCCCTTTGTTTCCTTGATGTATTTATTCACTTATTTATTGTTTCTTTACTGCCTAAATTATTAACTAAATGCAGTACTCAAATATAATGGTATAGTGTGTACTGATTTTACCCAATGAATGCAATGATATCGTTTGGTTCACATTGCCGGCAATAAATCAGACTTGTTTCCAGAGCATGTTGGACTCTGGCAGGGTTGTACTTTGTCACCTGTTCTGTTCATAATATTTATAATATTTATGGACAGAATTTCTATGTGCAGCCTTGGGGTGGAGGGGGTTCGGTTTGGGGACCACAGGATTTCATCTTTGTTATTTGCAGATGATGTTGTTCTGTTGGCTTCATCGCACATGGACCTTCAGAATGCACTGGGGTGGTTTGCTGTCGAGTATGACGTGGCTGAGATGAGAATCAGCACCTTCAAGTCCGAAGCCATGGTGCTCCAACGAAAAAAGGTGGCTTGCCTTCTCCAGGTTGGAGAAAAGTCCTTACCCCAGGTGGATCTTGTGGTTTTGGAGTTTTGTTTACGAGTGAGGGAAGGGTGGAACATGAGATTGACAGGCAGATCAGTGCAGCGGCAGCAGTAATGCAGTCCATGTACCGGTTCATTGTGGTAAAGGCAAAGCTCTCGATTTACCGGTTAATCTGGTTCCTACTTTCGTCTATGGTCATGAGCTTTGGGTCATGACCAAAAGGACAAGATCTTGTATACAAACAGCTGAAATAAGTTTCCTTCGCAGGGTAGTAGGTTGCACCCTTATAGATAGGGTGAGGAGCTCTGTCACCCAAGAGGAGCTCGGAGTAGAGCCGCTGCTCATCCATATTGAGAAAAGCCAGCTGAGGTGGCTCGGGCATCAGTTTCGGATACCTCCTAGACGCCTACCTAGAGTTGTGCTCCAGGCATGTCCCACCGAGAGGAGGCCTCGGGGAAGACCCAGGACATGCTGGAGGGACTACAGCCCCTCTGACCTGGGTCCCCCCGGAGGAGCTGGAGGAAGTGTCTCGGGATAGGGAAAACATAGGCTCATTCTGAAAATGTAGCCCTATATACGTTTCTGGAGATCACGAATTATGCAGCTAGAGCTACGTATGGCTGCATTTTGTCTTTGAGACGAACGCTACGGGGCGGTATGATGCCATTCATTTTCTCGCTAACCAGCTTACCTACATATGGACACTTTCCTGCTGTTACCTGTTTGTCCAATAGCTTGAAACGTTCGACGTTGGACTAAAGATGCAGGTTGGAGTTGATCGCGATGACGGAGTTTGAGTCTGGTGTGGAACGGTTTCAAAAAACAGGTCAAAGACAAAAACAGAAGCCAAAAATTAAATAAACAAGTAAATGACAGGATGAGCATGTGGTAAAATCTAAAAACATGGTAAAAATCAGGCAAAGGCTTTTCTTTTTCTGATTGCTTTTAAAAACACTGTGGTTGTATTTAGGGAAGTGGGTGGGTGAGGTAATTGGTCGGTTGGTCAGTCAGTCAGTGAGTTAGTTAACAGCAGCCTCTGGTGGATTTACGCGAGAATAGCAGGAGAAATTTGAGATCTGCAAAAGCTTAAACTGCAAAAAAAAGTAGCTCCTAGGACGTTTTTTGCTCTCTCTCCAGAAATGTATATAGGGGTAAGTAATCAGAATGAGTCTGGGTTGGATATGAAAGTCTGAGGTTCTCTCCTGCCTTTGCGACCCAGTCCCAGATAAGGGAAAGAAAATGAATGGATGAATGTACTTCTGATAAGCCTGTTTTGCACATGACTAAAGGTGAGCAAAAATCTATTTACTTGTATTTCTTTCATTATTAACCAGTCAAATATCATTTTGCATTTGACAAGCTGTGATTGTAGTTACATGAGCAGAACAGAGGGTGTGTGGTAAAAATTTTGAATGACAGAAGACATTGTACAAAAGTATATGGTATAATTTCCTTATTCATTAAGCCACATTTTCATAATCACATATCATGCTTCTATCATGGGCTTTAAAATATATTTGATATTTCGTATATATTTGTACAACAAATACAGACGATGGCCTTTTAACGCTGTAGTCATTAGGAAAAATGTGCAAACATGCTACAATTATTACTGACCTGCAGTTCTGCCAAATGCTGCACATCACCGTAGGACAGTTTCTGAAGGTTCACGGTCTGCAAGACTTTTAGAAGAGGTTCAATTAAATATAGTATGTGAAAGAAAAGCTTTATTTAACTATATTACTGTTTAAAAGTTTGGGTTCATAGAATTTATATTGAACTGTTTGATTTAGAGATTTTGATTTTCTGCTGCTCGATTGTAACAATTGATGTCTTACTGATTCTTTAGACTTGATACTGTAACTCTAATATGCATTAAAAAAACAGTTAAACTAAAAGATTGGGGTCATTATTTTCAATTTTAAACTCTTTTTTATTCAAATGAATCCATCATCTATCTCTGCTTTCTGTTCATTAAAAAGAATCCTGAATAAATGTGTTATGGTTCGGTCAAATAAAATGCAGCCTTGGTTATGATAAGTCTTTCCAAAGATATTTGTAAAAATCTGAAACTTTTAAATAGTGTAAGGAAATGATTTGCAAAACAACATCATAACATATAACTCCAGTTCATACTATAAAAAATGAATAGAGCATTATTAACAAACAACAGGAAGACTAAATAAATGAGTGGATTTGTGATTGTTACCTCCATCCACGCCTCCACATTTTAACCCTTCCCTGTTGTCTGATGTCATGAGAAGCTCTGAGACTCCCCGGGACAATAATGCCTAATGATTTAGAAAGCAAACTGTGTAGGCATAAAAAAAGAGGGCAAAATAAAAGAGTAAAATAATGATTTGAGTATCTTTCATACCTCTTTGATGAACGCCAGGTACTGCTCATCCTTTGCATATGAACCATATTCATTCTCTACTTGAACTGCAATAACAGGGCCTTCTTTTTTATACTGCAGGGTGGGCAATGGAGAAAATGTAGAAACCAAAAACGAGATAATAAAAATGGATAAAATCATCAAATCGAAGAAAAAGGCACCTGGAGTGGGGTGATTCTCGGAATGAGTTTATCAAAGTATGAGTTCACGGCACTTGTGAAACCCGAGTATGTCGTTCTTAGTTTCATTTTCTTATCCTGCAGCAGCCAGCTGACAAAAACAAGAGGAAACAAGTATTAACAGTGCTAAATAATGTGATGTAAAGATTAAAGGGTCACACTTTACAATAAGGTTTATTAGTTAATGTTAATTAATGCATTTACTAACATGAACAAACAATGAACAGTACATTTACTACAGTATTTGTTCATGTTGGTTAACGTTAGTTAATGAAAATACAGTTGTTCATTGTTAGTTCATGTTAACTCACAGTGCATTAACTAATGTTAACAAGCATGGACTTGGATGTTAATATTTCATTAGTAAATGTTCAATTATGATTAATAACTGCTCTACAAGTGTTGTTCATTATTAGTTCATGTTAGTAAATGCATTAATTAATGAACCTTATTGTAAAGTGTTACCGATTAAAGAAATAGTTCACCTCCCAAAAAAACTCGGCTTCACCCCTTTATTAATCAGGGGTCGCCACAGCGGAATGAACTGCCAACTTCATTCATTAATTTTCTTGTCGGCTTAGTCCCTTTATTAAGCTGGGGTCGCCACAGCGGAATGAACCGCCAATTCATCCAGCATTTGTTTTATGCAGCGGATGCCCTTTCAGCTGTAACCCATCACTGGGAAATCATTCACACACATACACTAGGGCCAATTTAGCTTACCCAATTCATCTATAGCGCATGTCTTTGGACTTGCGGGGGAAACCGGAGCACCTGGAGGAAACCCACACGAACATGGGGAGAACATGCAGACTCCACACAGAAATGCCAACTGACCGAGCCGAGGCTCGAACCAGAGACCTTCTTGCTTTGAGGCGATTGTGCTACCGACTTGTGTGCCACCGTGAGATCCCTGAACCGCCAACTTCTCCAGCATATGCCCTTTTACACAGCGGATGCCCTTGGATGGGAAACATCCATTCACACTCATTCGAGGCTCGAACCAGCAACCTTCTTGCTGTGAAGCAATTGTGCTACCCACTGCGCCACCGTGACGCCCTAAATATGAATATATTTATGAATAATTATAAAAAACAAAATTAAAAAGGACCAAAAATTTACTATAGAGGTCAACGCTCTTCAATATACAGCTGAAGTAAAAATTATTAGCCCTCCTGAATTATTATCCCCCAGTATATTTTTCCCCTAATTACTCTTTAACAGAAAGACAACACATTTCTAAACAAATTATAATAACTCATTTCTAATTCATTTTCTTTTCGGCTTAGTCCCTTTATTAATCCGGGGTTGCCACAGCGGAATGAACCGCCAACTTATCCAGCATTTGTTTTACGCAGCGGATGCCCTTCCAGCCACAACCCATCTCTGGGAAACACATCCATACATTCTCATTCACACACATACACTATGGACAATTTAGCTTACCCAATTCACCTGTACCGCATGTCTTTGGACTGTGGGGGAAACCGGAGCACCCGGAGGAAACCCACGCAACCACGGGGAGAACATGCAAACTCCACACAGAAATGCCAACTGGCCCAGCCGGGCATCGAACCAGCGACATTCTTGCTGTGAGGCGAACGTGCTAACCACTCGGCCACCGTGGCGCCCTCATTTCTAATAATGTCTTTTATCTTTGCCATGATGGCAGCACATAATATTTTACAAGTCACTAATACTTAGCTTAAAGTGAGTTTAAAGGCTTATCTAGGTTGGGGTAATTAGGCAGATCATTGTGTAACAGTTTTCTGTTTTCAATCCAAAAAAAAATATTACCAATATTGACCTTAAAATGGTTTTAAAAAAATTTAAAACTGCTTTTATTCTAGCCGAAATAAAACAAATAAGACTTTCTCCAGAAGAAAAAATATTATGGGAAACATTGTGAAAAATCCCTTGCTCTGCTCAACATTATTTGGGAAATATTTTAAATTAGAAAAATAAATAATTTTGACTTCAACTGTATATCTGGAACATATCTGGAAGAAATGAAACATGTAAATAATGACATAATTAAATTTCAAGGTGAACTATCCCTTTAAGGACTAAAGCAAACAACAAGAAATACATATATACTGTATATTAACAGAAAAAAAAATATGTACACACTTTTGTGAGGCACTAACCTTGGTAAACCACCCAAATCCCATTCTGCACAAATGTACGGCCCAGGACGCAGAATAACCCAGAGACCTAATTCAGCTGCAAGACGAATGTAGGCCCTTTACACAAGCAAAAGAGTTTTATATATTGATTAACATCTAAAATATGACATAACATGAAATAGAAAACAGCACACACACTGTACATTAATGGATGGAGCAATAGTCTCCTAAACAATTGTTCAAAATATTGGAGACTGACACATTAAGTAACCACATTCAATTCAAGTTTATTTGCAAAGTGCTTTTCACAATAATTATAGTTTTATTATTGCATTACAATCAAATTCAGAAAAGTTAAGGTTATTACTTACCATACCTTCATTAGTTACTAATAACTTTAACTAGTAACTAATAGCTTTTAACAGTTAAAGTCATTATAGTTAACTGCAGTGATTTAGTATATGGGTGATGTGATGATGTCTATATGTAGATGTTCAATGAAGCGTGTTTGTGTATTAAGTGTATGTGTTGTCCTGGAAATCTTCGATGGTCGGCACTTGTTTGGCAAATGGAACATCGTAGTGTCACATTTTGTAGGATTATTTGAGAGACTTTAGCCTTGAATTCCTGATTTGGAGTGTTTTTCCAATTTGTATTTGTTGTTATTCTCATCTGTGTCTAACGTTTGCTCGCTGTGCTTCTGAAATTTTCTTGAACGCCGCTGATTTGCAGTCATAAATACTGTTTTACAAAAACTGTGGTAAACAAACTGTTTCTAAACAAACTGTGGTAAACAAAACTAAATCAGGGTTAGTTTTACAACACATTTATACACAGTTTACAGCACTTGTGAAACCTTAGTAAGCTGTCCCTAATTTAATTTTCGTATACTGCAGCAGCCAGCTGACAAAAGTGAAGGAGAAAAGTATTCATAATGCTAAATAATGTGATGTAAAGATTAAAGAAATAGTTCACCTCCCAAAAAAAAAACTTTTTCAACAATTACTCACACTTACAAGTGATTCTACACTTATTTAGGAACTAACAATAGGACGCTTGAAATAAATGGCCACAACTCAACAACATTATACAGCAAGGAGCCAGGATAAAATTTAATCTACTTTGTTTTCGTCTGAAAGAAGAAAGTCATATACATCAAGGATGGTTTGAGGGAGAGTAAATAACTAGGTAGGGCTGTGCAATATGGACAAAACAATCATATTGCGATTTTTTTGAACGAATATTGCAATTGTGATTTTTATTTGCGATTTTGGCAACTGTTTTTGCTTTTTCAAACAAGCTACATACACACATTCTACATGTATTCAGTGCACAAGAAGTGCAAAACAAAACATTAGGTCCCACTTTATATTAAGTGGCCTTAACTAAAATGTAATTACACCAAAATTAATAATTCGTTACAATGTACTTATTGTGTAAATACATGTTTTTACATTGTACTTATGCTTGATTAAATACCTGTGTGTAATTACATCTGTAATTAATTTCTGTAATTACATTTGTAAAAACACTGTTGACCATTCCTTACACCTTAACCCACCCTTAAACCTACCGATACCACCAAACTTGTCCCTAACCCTACACCTATCCAACTCAAGAGCACCACAAGTGTTCTCAAATACATTGTGAACACACTAAGTACATTGTATTTATTTTTTGATGCAAGTACATAGTAGTTAAGGCCACTTAATATAAAGTGGGACCAAACATTTCCCAATGAAATAACATAGTATTAAGTTTATTAAATAAAACTGTAGTAAAACAGACATAAAATAAATGAAGATGAACTAACCTCAGCTCTAGTTAAACACATACTGTACACAGTAGCACTAACTGCTCGATAAACAAAACTGTAATAAATTGTCTTTAAAAACAGACAATACGAACAAATAAAGATGAACTAACATAAATTCCAGTCAGAACAATAAATAAAAACGAACGTAAATCAAAACCACCAATTCGGTTCTCCCGATCAAGTTTGTTGTGCGCAGAGTGAGCTCTAAATGGTTAACATCTTTCTCCCGCTCAGCTTAGCTGTAATTGCCCGGTGTGCTGCTTCAGCTCTGATTGGTTAACATATTAAACTCATGCACACAAGAACGTGAACTAAATCAAAATAAATTAATAGATAAAATTGCAGCCTTACGCGATTTAGAAATTGCATGTGCTTTAATCACGATTTTTTTGCGATTGCGATTAATTGCACAGCCCTATTACTAGGTAATATTCAATTTAGGGTAAACCACTGCTTTAATTGAATATAGCATGGCTGTCGGTGTCAGAAGGGCTTGTTTATATGCATATATTGGTATCCTATATTGGTAAACTGCTGATCTATTTTGAAACATCTCTGGTATTTACAGAAAGTGATCAGAAAAAGAGAAATCTTCCAGCGGCAGTTCTGCCTTATTGATTCCAGAGGCCAATTATTATTAGTAGTATTTTCAGAAAGAGTAATAGTACGTTAGATGAACATATTAAAAAACATCACTCACTCCAGATCCAGCTGATCCTGAAACACATAAACTCCTCTTTCCGGTTCATGAAGATTCCACGGCACATACCTGATGGACAGAAATAACATGACTGAAGTTATCTTTACACAGCCGATTTAAAGGGGGTCTATTTTGCTCCTTATTATAAAATGTAAAATAGTCTCTGATGTCCCTAGAGTGTGTGTGTGTGTGTACATGTTTTTGTGACATGTGAGGACATAAATCTGTATAATGACACAGGTATGACACAGGTATTACAAAAAGAAGGTGAAATACGAGGACATTGCAGACGTCCTCATTTCTCAAAAAGCTTATAAATCACACAGAATGAGTTTAATCAGAGAGTAAAGCTGCACCACACAGTTTCCTGTGATGGTTGGGTTTAGGGGTAGGGTAGGGTGGGGTGAGGGCAATACAATATATGGTTTGAACAGTATATAATGAATGGAAACCAATGTAATGTACCCACTTTTCACAAAAACAAACGTGTGTGTGTGAGTGTGTGAGTGTGTGTGTGTGTGTGTGTGAAGTTTCAGCTCTAAATACCACACAAACAATTTATAACTCTTTGAAACTGCCCCTGTTAAGCTTTGATCTAAATTGTGCCATTTTGGTGACTGTCGCTTTAAATTTAAATGAGATTGTGCAATCAATGCCTATGCATCAGTCCTGATTTAAAACAAGACAAATGTTATCTGTGTGGAAAAAAACTGAAAATACGGTGTGAAAATATCTAATGGCAGACGTCTGCTTCTCACTCAGGGCTGTTTATGCTAATAAGGGAGAGATCGTCACTAATGGGCGGGGCTTTCTCCCACTGATGACATGCCAAAAACTGTTTTTAACAACTCTGATTAAAAAATAGAATTAATTTATATTTTTCAATCATCAGACACTGGCTATATTCACACACAGTTTCCACACAACAGTGTTTAAACCTTTTATAAAAGGGATTTTTGCATAATAGGACCCCTTTAAGGCAGGTCTCTATTTGCTCAGAACTCAGTGTTAAGATGCTATGAAATTACATTAAACGGTTTAAGTAAATACACATTTTTCAAAATATGTGCTGCTTCAGGTTTGGTTTCTGTGGTGGTTTTGCTGTATAATGATGCTTTTATATGATATGGGGATTTTGAGAGACATAAACTGTGCTTTAAATGTAAGTCATGGTCTTACGTGGTGAGAGTATTGAGACCACAGGCCTTCAGTTTTAGTAGCCGGTCTTTCCAGTGGGCCCTGGGCACCCGAAAATAGTGGATGGAACCTCCCAAGATCCGAAATGGAGCTCCTGCTAAAGTGAAGTGGGTGGTGTCTGCCCTCAGTCCCTCCCTCTCTGACATCCTCTGAAAGTGGCACAAGATTAAAAACATTTACATAAAAACTATTCTCACACAAAATCTGAATAAGAAAATGAATCAAAAATGGCGATCAGGTTTTGGTGTAATCTATACTATTACTGTTAGAATTGCTATTTTGTCATTGTATTTTATCTCATTTTAATTTTAGTCTTTTTTTGTGCACAGTGTTCATGTCTGCTGTAATGTTGGCCTTAAATATTCAGAAAGATCTGCAGCAACATCAACAGCCTGAGGTATCAAGACATTTGTGCTGCCCATTACATTACAAACCACAGGAGATGGCAAATTCTTCAGCAGGATAGCGCTCCTTCTCATACTTCAGCCTCCACATCAAAGTTCCTGAAAGCTATGAAGGTCAAGGTGCTTCAGGATTGGCCAGACTAGTCACCAGACATGAACATTATTGAGCATGCCTGGGGTAAGATGAAGGAGGAGGCATTGAAGATGAATTCAAAGAATCTTGATGAACTCTGAGAGTCCTGCAAGAATGCTTTCTATGCCATTCCAGATGACTTTATTAATAAGTTATTTGAGTCATTGCAGAGATGTATGGATGCAGTCCTCCAAGGTCATGGGAGCCAATCACAATAACTCTTTTTCTACTGCACCATGACTTTATATTCTATATTGTACATTATTTTTTGTTAAGTGACAAGACTTTTGTCTAAACCAAGTCAAACCTTACTGTCCCTATTAAATAATTAAAAATCAAAGAATGATCATATTTTATTTGGTAAAATAAGTGTAATCTAGAGGCCTTTGCCTTTCATATAAGCCACTTCTGATACCAAATGATCAACTAGAAGTCAAGTTATTATTTCTTGTTCCTAAAACTTGGATAGGCGACAAAACTTTTGTCAGGTAGTATATTGAAAAATCTGTACTTGTAGATCAGGGGTGCCCAAACTCAATCCTGGAGGGCCGTTGTCCTGCAAAGTTTAGTTCCAGCCCCAATCAGACACACCTGGGTTAGCTAATCAAGCTCTTACTAGGCTTTCTAGAAACATCCATGCAAGAGTGTTGAGGCAAGCTGGAGCTGAAATCTGCAGGATACTGGCCCTGCAGGACCAAGTTTGGACACCCCTGTTGTAGATCATACAATATTCAGAAATATTCAGACTGTTTTAATCCCGTTTCAATTTCTTTCTTTTTTCATTTAGTTTTATTGCAGTTTTCAAATTGACATACAGATAGGGTTTTCCACAATGTATTCATAAAACAACCTAACATCGGATTCCTAAAATTGTTGAAATAAATGAAATTATGAAATACACAAAATTTCCATTGATAAATATGGAGTTTTCATTAATGCTTCAAAGACCAATCAAAACGTAGAAACAAGAAAAACAATATATTCATAATTGTTTTGTATATCATCAAAAAGAAACAGATAATATTTATTTGTTGCTTTTCAGTTACAATTCACTTATGTACTTTTTTTTTTAAACCCATATTGTGGCTCCCAGTCTATCTTTTTCTGCCTTTTTTTAACCTAAACTCTGTACATAATAAACTGTGTGGATGGTATTTTTAGGATCTTAAATGTAAAATATATATATTATTTTTTAAAATAGGTATTATTGTTCCAAATATCTTTCTGTTATACTTTTTTTTCTTCTCATTACCAAAAATAACCCACAAAATAATATTCACATCTTTCTGACTATTCATTCTATAATAAATCTGGTCTTAATGGAAGAATATATTCTACCCATTTTCTCAATGTCTCATTAAACTCCTCAGTCTGTAAGCGACGGTTCATTATTAGCCTCTCCATCCTGTTGATTTCATAAATTATGTCAAACCAGTCACTAATTTGAGGTATTTCAGGCTGTAACCATTTTCTGGTTATGGCTTTTTTACAGGCTAACAACAACATTTTCAGCAGTTTTTGTCAGATTTTTCTTCTAACATAGGATTTTTTAGGCCCAAGTATAGAGTTGAGAAAGAAAAATCGATGGGGATATGGAATATATTATCTAAACATTTGTGAGTTTCTTGCCAAAATGCCTGGATTTTTGGACATTTCCAGAAAATATGTGAATGATTCGCTTCATTTGATCCACACAGTCTCCAGCAGACTGCCTTTTTGTTTAAGTATCTCTTCTGCTCAGGGGTAATGAAAAAACGAATGATGTTTTTTCAACCAAATTCCCTCCAGACTGAGGAGGATGTTGATTTCAATTGTGTTTTTAAAATTCTTATCCACTCTTCCTCAGTATTTTCAATATTGCATTCTTTTTCCCATTTATTTTTTATGTAATATGTGTTCTCTACCGTTTCAATTTCTAACAAAAAAGTAATCTTTATAAACATGCTTTTTAAGAATAATATCAAATTCTTTATACTGTAAAATACATTTTAAAAAATAGTTTAGCATTCTTTGAAGAAACACACAACTAACATACTAAAGCACATATAACATATCTGATTATAATTTTAACTGTGATGTAGAATTTGATAACACACAAAGTTAATACATTTTAAATGTTCTAAACCGAGTTTAATGTGTATTTATGAATACACTTAACTGCATGACAAGTTCAACAAAAAGTATATTTCATCAGCAAACTTTAACCCTATTTCAAAGATTTCACAATAATTCATCAACTCATAATCCTTATTATGGAATAATGTTAATACTAATGATCATTTTCACATTATCTACGCACATTAAATATTATCACAATTATACAAAAAGAGCGTCTTCACAATGATTAATAGTACTGTTATTCAAACACTGAGCAATTTAAATTCAAACCGCTCTAATTAAAAATGCTTTGATATCTATAACAGCATATATTTATAAATTATATATTAGTCAAACGATGAGTCTTACCTTACGTATAAAAGAATCAAACACAATAAGACTGGCAGCAGATAAGAGAGGAGCACTAACTGAAGCTGTGTCCACTGTACCAGCTGGACCAAAGTCTAAATCAATGAAGCAATGTCCAGAAAACCTTGATACAAAGAGGACAATGACAGCTTTGTTTTGAGGCGCAAACAAACAGTCTGCTGTGGGATGAAGCTTTAGAGTACTAAATACAGGCATACTTTATTTAGATGTATATATTATTATCCATAGATGTCGGGTGTTTAATACTTAATGTTATTTCATTATTTTAATCTACTCTTTAAGGGAGAAACAATACTTTTGGTACAATTACCAAATACTGACATCATGTGGTGTAAAACTATATCACATATGAGGAGAGTAAAACATTCGTATATTAATTGTTTTTTCCGGCTTAGTCCATTTATTAATCAGGGGTCGCCACAGTGGAATGAACCTCCAACTTATCCAGCATATGTTTTATGCAGCAAGGAATATTTTTTAAAGGGCTTTTTTTAAAGGGCTTCCTATTACTTGTTAATATACCAACATCACAACCATGAACCCTGGACAAATCATCACAGAATTTGTAATGGTTTTAATTCACATACTGGAAATTGTATTGATTTTAATAGAAATTGGATCATTTGGGTCTCTAATTTGTGGCTTCTATTTGTGGCATGTTCAAATTGAGGTAAAGCTGGTTTTATGTGGGCGACACGGTGGTTCAGTGGTTAGCACTGTCGCCTCACAGCAAGAAGGTCGCTGGTTTGAATCCCTGCTGGGTCAGTTGGCATTTCTGTGTGGAGTTTGCATGTTCTCCCCTTGTTCGCGTGGGTTTCCCCTGGGTACTCCGGTTTCCCCCACAGTCCAAAGACATGTGTGTATTGGTGAATTGAACAAACTAAATTGGCCGTAGTGTGTGTGTATATGAATGAGTGTTTATGGGTGTTTCCCAGTACTGGGTTGCAGCTGGAAGGGCATCCGCTGCTGTGTAAAACATATGCTGGATAAGTTTTGGGCGAGCCATGATGAATAAAGGGACTAAGCCAAAAGAAAATGAATGAATGAATGGTTTCATGTTCACACAATCATTCAGTGACAACTTGTGACATGCTCCCAATATTGCTTACCATGGTACTTTGAATACTCAGTCTGAAATCTCATGCAAGTATGACTTACCATTTAGAATTATCATATTTTAGTGATTATATCATTAAAGAGAAAGTCTGAATGTGTGAATATAAAACTAATTTTACCTTAGTGATGTTAAAACCATTAAATCTTGACAAAATATGTCCCAAATAACATTAGAAACCATTAACGTAGTGGTTATATTGAATAGCAGTTGACGGTTTGTTATTTAATTGTATTTCCCTGCTGAAAAAAACAGCTTAAACCAGCCTAGGCTGGTTGGCTGGTTTTAGTTGGTGGACCAGCCTGGTTTTAGAGGGGTTTTGGCCATTTCCAGGTTGGTTGACAGCTATTTCCAGTCTGGTCTAAGCTGGTAAGGCTGGAAAAGGACCAGCTAAAACAAGCTAAAACCAGCTTGACCAGCCTGGTTTAAGCTGGACATAGCTGGTTTTGGCTGGGCTCCTATCCTGGTTAGGCTGGTCAAGCTGGTTTTAGCTGGTCCTCTCCCAGCCTGACCAGCTAAGACCAGGCTGGAAATAGCTGGAAACCAGAAATGGCAAAACCCCCTCTAAAACCAGGCTGGTCAACCTGCTAAAACCAGCCAACCAGCCTAGGCTGGTTTAAGCTGTTTTTTTTTAGCAGGGTTGTGGTGTAAACAATGAGAACTGTGACGGTTTTTGTTTCTGTTATTGTTGTTGTTTTTCAGAAGGGAAAAAGATCTGGCAAGAAACATTGAATATAATGGTAACTCACAATCTTCAATTAGACTTTTGAAACAAGAAAATGCTTATAAGCAGTTAAAGTTAGCATGACAGAACAAACGTTAAAAAGTATGTTCAGAGCATAGACTTACATTGATATTAACTTAAAAATACTTTATGAATATTTATTTTATGTATCCGCTGAAATACCCTAGATTTGGTTCGCCCAGCGCAGTTTTCCTCTCTGTGTTGACATGAGACGGTCTGTGTTGACGTTTCTCTTTAAACAGGAAGTAGTTTTTTGTGCTGAGCAGCGACATCTGCTGACACAACAGCGGATATGCTGATAATAGAAATGTGTATTATGTGTTGAGTGAGTGTGCAGTCAGAAAAATATATGAGATGAATGTGCAACGTGATTTATCATGAGTCTTGTTCTCAGAATGATATTTTAGATGATGTCTGTTCGACTGTAAGCGTCAGAGTCTCAGGAAGATGCAGAACAAAAAGCTTTGAACTACTGGCATTTTTATATGGACAGATCAATTTCAAGCGTCCAATGTTTACATTTGAAGAGTTCAGATGCAAAAACTTCAGAAAGGAATAATTATTATATGTATTCATTCATTCATTCATTCTCTTGTCGGCTTAGTCCCGTTATTAATCCGGGGTCGCCACAGCGGAATGAACTACCAACTTATCCAGCATTTTTTTTACACAGTGGATGCCCTTCCAGCTGCAACCCATCTCTGGGAAACATCCATACACACTCATTCACTCTCATACACTACGGACAATTTAGCCTTACCTAATTCACCTGTACCGCATGTCTCTGGACTGTGGGGGAAACCAGAGCACCCGGAGGAAACCCACCCAACCACGAGTAGAACATGCAAACTCCACACAGAAATGCCAACTGACCCAGCCGAGGCTCGAACCAGCGACCTTCTTGCTGTGAGGCGAACGTGCTACTCACTACGCCACCGTGGCGCCAGATGCTTATTCTATTTAATATTAAAAGTAAGTATATAATTAGTTAATACACTGTGAGTTAACATGAACTAACAATGCATGGCTTCATTTTCATTAACTAATGTTAACAAAAATTAATAAATACTGTATTAATGTGCTGTTCATGTTAGGAAATGTATCACATTAATTTTAAATTAAATTGAAATAAATATTACAAATTCTGGGCATGGGCACCACGGAGGCGTAGTGGGTACCATGTTCGCCTCATAGCAAGAAGGTTGCTGGTTCAAGCCCCGGCTGGGTTAGTCGCCATTTCCGTGTGGAGTTTGTATGTTCTCCCTGTGTCCCTGGTAGGCTAAATTGTCCGTAGTGAATGAGTGTGAATGAGTGTGTATGGGTGTTTCCTAGTGTTGGGTTGTGGCTGGAAGGGCATCTGCTGTGTAAAACATATGCTGGATAAGTTGGTGGTTCATTCCGCTGTGGTGACCCCTGATTAATGAAGGGACTAAGCCGAAAATACAAATGTATGAATGAGCTTCTGTCTTGTGTAGAAAACAAAACAAGATATTCTGAAGAATGATGGCAGCAACTGGCAACCTATAGCTACAAAAAAAATTATGGATGTCAATGGCTGTTGCTTTCCAGCATTCTTCAAACTATCAACTTCTGTATTCAACATTAAAAATTCAAACAGGTTTGAGATTTTGGGTAAACTATCCCTTTAATATCGATGGAAACGTCCCATTTCACAAAGAACTATTTACAGTGTTTTTTAATGTCCTTCACTAAAAGACAACGGTGGTTCTTTGGTTTCATTTTTGACACCTTCATTTTTAATAGCATAAATACAATAAAAAGATCTCAGAAAGCACTCTTATGCTCTTTTATTAAGTGAATATACAGTAGCTGTCGCACAGAAGTAAAAACAGAAGGATAGTTGAGTGTAGATTCAGGTTTAGTACTGAAGAGCCGTTCTTTGACAAAAGTAAGCGTACAGTAGATGTAGTTTTAAACACGATAAAATGGAAGTGAACATATGCTGATGCTTATTAATATTATTCACTTCTGATAAACAGATGGTGATTCATAAAAGGGTTAAATGTTCCAGTTCATACTTCGCTAGTTTGCATAGATCTCCTCGTCATCCTCACTCTTTTCGAATGTAAATTCAGGCTTAATGTTGTAGGCTTGATGCTGCTGGCTTTTCACTGCGCTTGCGTTGGCATAAATGTTCTCATCTTGGGTTGTTTCCTGAAATTGATTGATAAACGAGCTGTGAAATCGTACTTCATTGTTCTGAAAACATTTTTACACAATGTTGTAGCCAAGTATTTGCTTTGTCCTGCTCTTAAAAAATTATCTATTTTATCTGTCTGTCTGTCTATCTGTCTGTCTATCTGTCTGTCGGTCTGTCTGTCTGTCTGTCTGTCTGTCTGTCTGTCTGTCTGTCTGTC
>CAIGQQ010033860.1:2539929-2551637 GCA_903798035.1 Danio albolineatus
TCTGTCTGTCTGTCTGTCTGTCTGTCTGTCTGTCTGTCTGTCTGTCTATCTATCTGTCTATCTATCTATCTATCAGTGTTGAGCAAGCTATTTGGAAAATGTAGTGAGCTAATAAGCTACTGTATCTGTTACTCTACTTAAAATGTAGCTTAAAAGCTACACCCAGGCGAAATTATTACAACCCCCCACCCCCGCTACATCACTGAATCCAAGTCAGTTCTGTTTTAGTAATCAATGAAACTGCCAATGAAACATATGTGGCATAATTGTTACGTTCGGTTATTTACTGCAGTTAATATGATGTACCAAACAGAAACAAATTTTACTAGACAGCAAAAACAAAAAATTCAAGAAATCCTGTGTTGCACATTTAAAATACTATAGTAATGTATAGCTAGTAAAGGGAAATATATAGGAAAGTGTATTATAGCGTGTGTGTGTGTGTGTGTGTGTAGGGATGGGCGGGTCGATCCTGAAGTATCGATGTTTTCGATACTGTGAATGTATCGACCTTTTTCGGGGGTTTTCTTACTGAGTGATCGGAGGTTTTGAAATATCTAAATAATTTTAGGGCCGCATATTATAGAAACTATTTACTTAAATAGGAACACGAATGGGAACTATAATATTCTTCCGCTGGATCTCCGCTGATAGGTCAGCGTTATCTCTATCTCACGGCACAGTGGTACAGACAGCACACACAACCAACGCGGGATGTAAAACTCGAGAGCGGAGCTGTCGACATCATGACTGAACGTAAAAGAAGTATAATTTGGAGTTATCGTAAAAATAATCGGCTAAAGAGGATAAATGTCAACATTCTGTTGTTCCTTCACAAAAACCCGGAAACTGATTAAAATCAGAAAGCACAAATGAATGTTGCAACCTAAATTTAAGATTCAATCCAAAGTTCTGCTGCTTTTTCCTTTAAATAAGTTGAAGAAATTCAGTTGTGCAGTGTATTATTTTTCGTTATATATGGTGCTGTTTAGCCAATTATAGTTCTGTAACTTTAATAAATGTAAAAAAGAATAATGTGTTTTATTTAATAATAATAATAAAAATAAAGGTGATAAACATTTTTTTTTAAATCACTATAAAATATTTTATTCAAGTATTGATAAGTATCGATTTAACTATCAATACCGATGATATTTGTCTTATACTTGGTAAATACTTGGTATTGGATCGGAAACAAAAATATTGGTATCGCCCATCCCTACGTGTGTGTGTGTGCATTATTGTATTTACAACTCTGTTAATGAATTATACTACATAATAATGTATTATTAGCAACTTTCGTGAACTAATAAAAATTAACATTGTATAATTTAGCTTTTACAACAGTAAAATATATAAAAATATAAATATAAAACTGTAAAATACTTAGAAAATATATATAAAATAGGGTTTTATATTTATATATATATATATATATATATATACTAGTGTTTTTTAAACAATACTATATATATATATATATATATATATATATATATATATATATATATATATATAATATTGTTTAAAAACACTGGTATTTTGCATGTATTTGTATTTACATTTAACTACTTTTTTTCATGTAAGTACACTTGGGCCCATTTGCAGAACAGTGAACAAATTTAAAGCCAATTAAACTCTAACAAGAGCACAGCATCAGAATTAACGTTAAAACATTCAGAAATAATTAATAATTAAGTCATCTTTCCATCAAGCAAGATTGACTGACTGGCGACTACACTGACTGAAGTGAGAGGTGGCAGTAACTCACCAAAAAGTTTCACCATTCTCACTATCATATGTTTTTACTTTCATTGGCCAGGCACCGACCTCACAGCTCTGGTGGGACCCTAATAGTATCTCTGTAGGCCCTAAAACGGTGTGGGCCCTTAGAACAGTCCTAAATTTCCCCCACCTACAGTAGCAGTGCCTCCGCTGAAAAGCTATTTGATTCAGAAAGTAGCGATGCTACCGTCACACTACTGAGAAATGTAGTTAAGCTAGATGTGTCAATACTTAGTAGCGACACTGCTATCTATTATCTTTATTGTAGACAGTAATTGAACAAAAATACCAGAAAAGGTACTTACACATCGGTGTGATGCTTTACATCTGCTTATACTGTACAAAAACAAAGGGAAAAGGTCATCTCAAACAATCTATAATATATATTTTTTTATAATTTAAAGACCTAAAATGATCCTACCTTCTGTAAATTATGAGAATTAAAAGTAATAAAATAGGTACTGATGACAGTACCATGATCAAGAGGAAGGTGATGAAGGATATGCCTGCAAAAACAAAGAGAATAAAAAAAGTGCTTGTTCGGAAACGCTGCGTCAATATATGATAACATGTCGCTATCATTATCAGCTCCATTATATTTCAAATGTTTCATGTCATTCTAAAAAGTAATTTGCCACTAAATGAATAATTGAGGGGATTCGTCCAGTAATAGTATGTGCACAGTCTTTGAGCTATTGAATAATTTTTTCAAACGGAGATTTGAAAAGAATAATTTATAGACTACAGCAAATGAAAATGTGACAGAATTGTGTGAGAAAAAACAACAACAACACGATTCTAATGGATCCAGAATTATGAAGCCCCATCATTAAACTTTATTCAGAACAGACCCAAAGCAATGGTGAAAAACTGTAAGTACATTTCAGTGGTGGAAAGAGTACTGAAAAATCATACTCAAGTAAAAGTACCATTACTTGGCCAAAAATGTAGTGCAAGTAGAGTAAAAGTATCTGTAGTAAACATTACTTAAAGTATGAGTAAAAAGTAGACCTTTTAAAAGTACTCAAGAGTAGTGAGTAGTGAGTATTACACTGTAGAAAAGTTGATGCGTTTACAGAATATTACGTTTACACACATCCCTGCACAAACATGGAGTGTATTTAGGGATCTTCCTATTTTCGTTTGTTCCTTCCAACCTTCCTTCATTAATTCGTTTGTTTGTTCCCTCCTTCCTTCATTCATTCGTTTGTTTGTTCCCTCCTTCCTTCATTTGTTCCCTCCTTTTGTTCACTCGTTCATATTTTTGTTCCTTCCTACATTAGGTCTTTTTGTTCATTCATTCGTTTGTTCCATCCTTCCTTCCTTAGTTTGTTCAGTCCTTCTTTGAAATCTTCCTTCATTCGTTTGGTCCTTCCTTCTTTCCTCCCTTCATTTGTTCGCTCATACTTTCTTTCATATTTTTGTTCCTTCCTTCGTTAGATGCTTTGTTCATTCATTCGTTCGTTCGTTCTTTCCTTCCTAACTTTGTTCAGTCATTCCTTGAATCCTTCATTTATTTGGTTCTTCGATCCTTCCTTCCATTCCTTGTTCGGTCCTTCCTTTTATTTGGCCCTTCTTTCCATTCTTCATTCGTTCCATTTAGTGATTGTTTAAGGCTGTTTGGTGATTTCAGTCATCAAACAGTCGACATCCATCATTTTCAGTGACATGCAGTCTATAAACAGTCTCTGGAGCATTGCGTGTAAAGATTTTGGACATCTTCTTGGACATTTTTAATGTTTCCCAAAGGTTTGCTGCATTTATAAAGCGCCAATGTCTTGAGGTTGTTCAGTATGATGTGATTTACTTTCTATGTGTGATTTAATTGGACAGGAATCACAGGACTGATTTTTCTACTTTGGACAATGACCATAGACAAGAAAGAAATAAAGTAGTGACTGCAGGTTGAAGGAAAGTAGTGGAGTAAAAGTACCGATACTGCACTAAACATGTACTCAAGAGAAAGTAGAAGTCCACATCTTTAAAACTACTCAGTAAAGTACAATTCCTGAGAAAAACTACTCACTTACAGTAGTTTGAGTGTTTGTAATTACTTTACACCACTAATCGTATATTTGCTTAAATTGTAGGTAACACTTTATTTTGATGGTCCAGTTGAGTACTAGTTGACTGTCTGCTTAATATATGTTGAAACAGACATTCAACAGACATTTAACTGACAATAAGAAGCTTTGCAAGTACATGTCAACTTACACTAACCCCAACCCTAACCCCAACCTAACAGTCTACTTATAATCTAATGAGAATTAGTTGCAATTTAACTTATATTCAACAAACGACCATCAAAATAAAGTGTGACCAAATTGTACAGACTGAAGCACAGACTCACCTTTAACATTAATGTGCAGGCTTGTGGAGTTCATTGCGCCATGTAGATTCTGTGCCTCACAAATGTACTCTCCATGGGCCGCAGTGAGGGAAAGCACATGCGAATCTCCCAGCTTTTCCTCAACACCTTCCCTCTTCATGAACCACCTGTGATCTGCTGGAGGATTGGCATTACTCTGACAGGTGAGGGTCAAATTATCCCCAAGCCAAGTGGAGCCTGTAAGAGAGATGTTTGTTTCCTTTGGAGGATCTGTGGAGCGTTAAGAGAGAAAAAGGCAGTATTTTCAAATCCATTTTAAAGAAAGTGCATAGATGTAAAACTGTGTTGTGTTTAACGGATCTCACACTCCACGCTGAGGATGATTTGTTTTGAGGCTTGTTTGTCTCCTCCGTCTACAGGATGAATGGAAACACAGTTCACTTTCAGCTCATGATGCGTGAACGACGGGACAAACTCCCAAATGGCGAAAGCACTCTGAGTCCCGTCAGCGTTCAGCGGTGTCCCCTGTGTTATGTTTCCAGCTAATACAGGAGCCCACGTTACATTTGGAGGGAGGCTTGGACAAGGAGCCGGAACACTGCAGGTCAGATTAGCCAGCTCACCCTCTCTGAGAACCGGCACAGTCACATTCGGCTCAGGCAAGGTATCTGTCAGGATATTGAGAGTTTTACATTTGCAAGTCCTAATTTTGCAAGGTTACACAGGTTCATGCGTCAGCATATTTTTTTGATGCTGAAACATTATCCCTATTCAAATGTTTAACCTAATCGCAGTACGGTACGGTACGGGTCGGTACGGGTCACCTTTATCAGGCTTGCGTTTCTATTGCTAAAAGGTACTCTTTTAGTGGGCGTGGTGTACGACAAAGTTTCAGTCAGCGTCATTCTCGCTGGAGGAAATGTTTACAGTAAAGCTTTATAGGTCGTTCACAAATCATACGAGAAGCACTTCTCACGAAACAGATGCTTTATTATACACATAAATACTGGTGTATAAATGTTCATTACTGACCTCTCTATGAACATGATCTGATTATAACTGCAGATCAATGATGCGAAATAGCCGACTGTAACGTCTGCGATTAGATAAAATAAATAAATAAATGCAGCATACAGTATATGAACACATACAGCGCCTTACAGTCTCTGATATGTTACCAATTATAGAAAAACTACACACAGCAGACATTTAGGCTTTATTTAGGTTCAAAAACAACACGAAACATAGCCCACAGTCAGTGCAGACCTCTCATCTGTGTCTTTAATCTTCACCAGCAAATGTAGCCTCTTGTTACAAAGTAATTCCGTCATTCCGAGTTCATAATAGTCCAGAAGGTGATGATAATTGTTAAACGTAGCAGTTTCTTCATGTTTGCTGAAAAAAAAAGTTGCTCCTTTGTTTTTTCCAGCTTCTCCTTTGTTTTTGCTCGCGTCAGTCTCGTGTTTGTCTGTTTCTGAAAGGATCGGGTTTCAAAAGCACGTCAATAATCAAGCGCACGTTATTATCATCAGCTCCGTAGTTTTTTACGAGGCTGTCTAAAGCGCGCGCAGTTTCGCTTTCTCACGTGCGTGTCTATATTCGAAATAACAATCTTCTCGAGCTGATGATAATAACGTGCGCTTGATTATTGATGTGCTTTTGAAACCCAATCCTTTCAGAAACAGACAAACGCGAGACTGACGCGGGAAAAAACAAAGGAGAAGCCGAAAAAACAAAGGAGCAAATTATTTTTTCAGCAGACATGAAGAAACTGCTGCGTTTAACTATTATCATCATCACCTTCTGGACTATTATGAACTTGAAATGACAGAATTACTTTGTAACAAGAGGCTACATGTGCTGGTAAAGATTAAAGACACAGATGAGAGGTCTGCACTGACTGTGGGCTATGTTTCGTGTTGTTTTTGAACCTAAATAAAGCCTAAATATCTGCTGTGTGTAGTTTCTGTAATTGGTAACATATCGGAGACTGTAAGGGGCTGTATGTGTTCATATATGCTGCATTATTTATATATTTTATCTAATCGCAGACGTTACAGCAGGCTATTTCGCCTGATTGATCAGCAGTTATAATCAGATCAAGTTCATAGAAAGGTCAGTAATGAACATTTATACACCACTGTTTATGTGTATAATAAAGCATCTGTTTTTTGAGAAGTGCTTCTCATATGATTTGTGAACGACCTATAAAGCTTTACTGTAAATATTTCCTCCAGCTAGAATCACGTCGACAGAAACTTTGTCGTACACCACGGCCACCAAAAGAGTACCCTTTAGCAGTGGAAATGCAAGCCTGATAAAGGTGACCCGTACCGACCCATACCGTACCGTACTGTACCACTCAGTGGAAACGGGCCAAAAAAGTCGTACGGTACGGTTCGGTTGGGTACGCTTTTAGACAGTAGAAACGGGCATAAAAGCACACCGAACCGTACATCACCGTACCACTCAGTGGAAACGGGCCATCAATCTCATCTTTAACCATAAACCTTACCATATCTCTTTATCAACGGGAAGTAAATTAGGGGAAAGTGCAACTAGGCCGTCGTTAACACAGAATAAAGCCTGACAAGTTTATCTGCAGCCTGATGCAAAGTGGAGCACTGTGAAGACTGCTTTATTCTGGGAAAACAACCGCCTACATGTGCTTAATCATGCTTTTTGCTTGTCATCTAAAATGTAAACATTGGACACAAAATTGTTCTTAGCTGTAATAGTAGAAATGAAAATGGCTGAATGGAGCGTCAGGGTTCTGCCACTCCAGTTTTGTAAATTCTTGGTCCATACACTAGCTCTGTCTTGTCCTGTTTGTTGTGTTCGGTCGAGTTTTCTCTGGTCAAGCACTCCTCTTCTGTCATTGTGTCTCTGTATGGGTGCCGTCATGAGCGTGCTCAGCCCACACGAGCTCCCGCTTGATGCGGGCGCATGGGATCTGAGCGTGCTTGGTCGCCCTTGTACTCGTGTTTGTGTAGTCCTATGTACGTGTCTGGAGGCCATGAAATACGTCCCGTGTAGTGATATTGTGTATTTGATTGTGCTATTGCTTTAACTAACCACTAGGTGTCAGTAATGTCATATACACGAGTAGAGGGTGTGTAGAAAGGGCAGAGAAGAGAAAGACGTGAGACTGCTGTGCTGGTGTTCATCGGGTTCATCCTAAATGTAAAATAAAGAACCAGTTAATATGCCACATTGTTTCTTTAATCAATAAAGAACATTACACCGGGAGCTACGTACTTTTACACTTTTTGTTTTCGCGAATCCGTGAGACGCCACTGTGTACGCTTTTTGAGATCTCAAACTTCTCTCGCGAGTGCCCTTAGCACCTGCTATTCTCGCGTAAACCCACCAGAGGCCACTGTCGACTGTCTGTTTGACTTACTGAATGACTGACCGACTGTCCCACCCTCCTCCTTCCCTAAACCCAACCAAAATTTTATCCATTGACACACCCACACACTTCCCTAAACCCAACCAACAATTTTCAAAAGCAAGCCAGAAAAAAATAAAAGCTCATTTTTACCACGTTTTCAGATTTTACCCGATTCTCACCCTGTCATTTACTGGTTTATTTTATTTTTTGGATTCTGTTTTTGTGTTACCTGCTATCTGGAACCACTCTTCACCGGACTCAAACCTCGTCATCAGCTCCTCTCTGCGTCTCAAGTCTGTTGACGAACACAGCGAGCTAATGGGACAAACTGATTGCAGCGGGAAAGTCATCCACACGGAGGTAATCGGTCACCTGGTGAGCGCTCTGACTACATAATGTGCGGTCTCCAGAAACGTACATGGGACTACGTTTTCACAATGAGCCTGTGTTGGATATTTGACATTTTTCAAAGCAAAATTGCTGATGTCTGTGTTAAACTACTAACATAGGAAGTGACTGCTGGTGTGATTGACGTGTCACAGAGCAACACTTTTTTAATGTCTAATTTTCACAGTTCTTCTCTCTCACCACAGAGGGATTGTGCAAATATGTATGATAATCTGATAATGAAAATATTTATGAAATGCGACAAAATGGCAGATGGCTTCTTTGTGTTCCCTGTTGAATTGCTTGGTATGGTCGCTTAAGTTTTTAAAATGTTTTATAGCCTAGCCTACTTTGTGCCCAATCAAGTTTTTTTAAGACGTGATGCCTTACATTTCAGAAACTGAGAACACTTTTAATTAATATCTTGGTCTGTTATTGAAGTATTTGCAGTCTTTTACCTGACACGTTTATCCGCACAGCTTTGTTTTCAATAAAAGTATAGTCTGTTGTCTGTATCCTGAAACGGTAACGGCCTGAATGCTGATTGGTGAGATTTCTCAAGACAGAAGTGCAGTTTTCCATCCGCAGGTTGCCGATCAACTCCATCTCAGGTTCCTTTTGACGATGAGTGCTGGTGAAGTCTTTTGTATCGTAATATTTCCACAGAGATCCTCGCCTCCATGAAACTAATGGTGAGTTGTCCAGTACAGATTCCTTTATATTGGTCATCTGGCAGGGAATCAGGACACAGGAGCCGCTGGTTGTGTTTAGGGTTTTGGGAATTAGTACAGACTGACACCATGCACCTGAAATACAAATGAGCTACACTGAGAAAATATATATATATAGTTAAAGCCTAAATTATTGGTACTCCTGTGGAATTTGAACTCTTTTATTTCCCAAGTGCTGTTAAATGGAGAGATCTTTTTTCAACATGTTTAAACATGAAGGGCTCTATTTTAACAATCTAGGCGCAAAGTATGAATTGTAAGGCGCAAAAGCATTAAGGGCGTTTCTGAATCCACTTTTGCTATTTTAAGGACAGAAAAGTATACTCTGCGCCCTGGGTTGTGGTTATTATCTTAAAGAGTTATAGATGTGTTTTGAGAATAACCTGCATTAAACCAATCAGAGTCTCATCTCCTATTCCCTTTAAGAGTCAGTTGCGTCATGCCATAGCGCATTTGCTATTTACATGCCGGACTTTGAAAGTGGAAAAACTAAACGCTTCACCAGTGAGAAAACAGTTAAACAGACCAACTGCAGCGAGAGGATAAAGAACGAGCCTCCTCCATTCAGCACCTTTACTTTCTCTTTACTTTACTTTTACTCTTTACTCTTTTACTTTTGTGGATAAGGAAACGGTGTTGTACTCACTCCACTAAAGACATCCATTAGCCTACATATTTAATTTTGTTTGTTAATATTTGTTTCAAAACTATTTCTAAATTCAGTTCTAATTTTCAGCAAACGAATAAATGAACAATAATAACGAAGTGTGGTCAAAAACACACTTATAGCCAAACAGATGTCCTATTCTTTTGCCCCATATCTCCAAAACCCGACAGGTGGACAAATCTAACCTTGTTTTTGTTAAAACAAATATAAATATGCATATAATAAATACTACTGCTAATAATAATAACATTATACAAATATAAAATTGTCATGAAAGGAGTCTGGAGTTATGTAGAACATAATAATTGTTGTAACATTTTAATCCTTTAATTATTTTCATATGTAAAGATATTTGTGTATTGCTGTACATGCTGTGTGTATTAAGCAATGTGTAAACATTTGGAGCAGCATCGGCACATAACTAACACACTCTACACTGGACTTTAGACCAGCTTTTAGATGGTACATTCAAAATGCGGCTTAACACACCTCTATTTAAGACCAGCACACCCATGAGTCCACAAAGTGGTGGAAATGGATTTGCTAATTAAACAAAGTGGTGCAAAACATGAAAATTAGGGTTGCGCTGGTCTGAAAATAGCAACAAATTGCGCCAAACATGTCTTGCGCCTTATTGCGCCGGGTGCATGATTGGGCCCATAGTATTAATAACTAATTTCTAATAAATAATTGATTTTGTCTTTGCCATGAGGACAGTACATAATGTTTTTCCAGTTTTGTTGCAAAATGTTAGTATTCAGCATAAAGTGCAATTTAAAGGATTAGCTAGGTTAATTAGCTATGCAAGATATGTTAATTAGGCAAGTTATTGGACAACAGTGATCTGTTTTGTACCCAGTTCACATATTTAAAAACTGCTTTTATTGCAGCCAAACTAAAATAAATATAACTTTTCCAGAAGAAAAAACATTAGAGGAAATACTGTGGAAATTTTCTTGCTCCATTAAACATCACCGGAGGGCTAATAATTTTGCCTTTAACTGTGTATATTGATTGTAATGTACTAATGTGCACCTTTATTAAAGGTAAACTGAATCCGTTATTAATATAAAATAATGCAGAATGCTTAAATGTGATCAGAAACATTTGAATTAAGTTATTCATTGTTGTTGTTTTAACTTATTGTTGAACTTTTCAAACCACCAACAGAGTTGACAGTAACAGAGTTGATGTTTTTCTCACCATCTTGTGCTAACCTCAGTCCAGACACCACATGGCATGTCTAAATATTTTTGTCATGTTATAGTTTTTAAAATGTGAATGAGAAATTGAAATATGAGGTAACTCAATTCTGCTTAAAATCCCTGTAAATTTCAACACAGACAACAGAGATTATTCATTCATTCATTTTCCTTTGACTTAGTCCCTCTATTCATCAGGGGTCGCCACAACCGAATGAACTTATCGGGCATATGCTTTACACTTCCAGCTGCAACCCATTACTGGGACACATCCATACACACTCATTCACAAACATACACTACCCTAATTTAGTTTATTCAATTCACCTATGGCATTTGTCGTTTGGACTGTGAGCAACCCGGAGGAAACCCACGCGAACACGGGGAGTATATGGAAACTCCACACAGAAATGCCAACTGGCCCAGCCGAGACTCGAACCATCAACCTTCTTGCTGTGAGGCAACAGTGCTAACCACTGTGCTAACCACAATAGAGATTAATTACTTATAATTCAATGAATTTAAGTCAAACATGTAATCATTTCAATAACAACTATTGTTTGGTTGACAAATAGAATTACTCTGCTGAAAAATACAATTTAAACATCAAATGTGTCAATGACACCTTATTTCAGACATACCAACTATTGTCATCACTATTTACTATCTCTTAAGCATGTGCAGTTGTCTTGATAAATGTAAATTAAAAATGATACCTTTCTTTAGTTTCAAAATATATCTGTATAACACAAAATAAATTCACTCTGTTTCTCTGAAATGATTTATACAGAAATTTTGAATTAATTTAAAGTATCTAAGGCAAATATTCTGTCACACTTTATTTTGACGGTCCGTTAGGTGAATTAAGTTACATTGCATCTACATGCCAACTAATTCTCATTAGATCATAAGTAGACTGTTAGGTTGAGGTTAGGGTTAGGGTTAGTGTAAGTTGACTTGCAAAGTTTCTTATAGTCAGTTAAATGTCTGTTTAGCAGCAGTATCAGCATGCAGATATTAAGCAGACAGTCTACTATACTGTAAATTAATGATGTAAAAGTGGACAATAAAACTTTGTCATCAAAGTAACTACTTAATTTCTAATTAACTACACCCAAAATAATTGCATCACTTTCATTCAAATACAATAGCATAAGATATCTTAAGTGTGACTTCAGGTTACTGTGAATTTATATATATATATATATATATA
>CAIGQQ010033860.1:2554713-2585039 GCA_903798035.1 Danio albolineatus
ACACACACACACACACACACACACACACACACACACACACACACACAATTTAATATTAAAATGTTGCTTAAATAGCTTGTGATATTCATAAAGAGAGTTGCACATATTTCCCAAATGTTTTTTAACAGAGAAAGATTTTTTTTTATGTCTGATAATATCTTTTCTTCTGGAGAAAGTGTTTTATTTCAGCTAGAATTTTCAGCTAAAAGCAGTCTTAAATTTTTTAAAAACCATTTTACAGTCAATATTATTAGCCCTCTTAAGAAATATTATTTCGATTGCCTACAGAACAAACCATCGTTATACAATGATTTGCCTAATTAACCTAATTAGTTCAGCCTTTAAATTTCACTTTAAGCTGAATTCTAGTATTTTGAAAAATATTCATTCAATCATTCATTTTCTTTTCAGCTTAGTCCCTTTATTAATCTGGGGTCGCCACAGCGCCATCAATTTATCCAGCATATGTTTTACACAGTGGATTCCCTTCCAGCTGCAACCCATCTCTGGGAAACATCTATACACACTCATTCACACTCATACACTACGGACAATTTAGCCTGCCCAATTCACGTATAACACATGTCTTTGTACTTGTGGGGGAAACCGGGGAGATCACGCAAACTCCACACAGAAATGCCAACTGACCCATCTGAGGCATGAACCAGTGACCTTTTTGCTGTGAGGCGAACGTGCTACTCACTACGCCACTATGGCACCCCATCTTGACAAAAATCTAGTAAAATATTATGTGCATGTGTATATATATACACAGTTAAAGTCAGAATAATTAGTTTATTACACTTAATACTAAAATTTACGTAAGTCCTTGGTCATGTGGATACATGAAGAAAGTCATACATACGGTGGCCGAGAAAGGTTAACTCGCTGCAATTTAAGAAAGCACATGCAATAACAAAAAACACCAGCAAATTAAGAAACGATTTTCATCAATTTGACAGCACACCTGTTGCAGATTCTCACAACACAGACAACGGAAGAAACGCGAAGCAAGTTGGTCAAAACGCAACGGAAATGTTTCAAGAGGACCCAAAAACATGACGGACCCAGCTGACATACGGATGTAGCTAATTTATTTAATAACGCAACGTTTCAGTTGATCATTAATTAGACTGATAATTTACAAAAGACAACGGAATCGTGTAATCAGGATATTACACTTTTCAAAGACCACCAATCATTTCACTGAACAACAGTCTAGGCAGGCCCATATCTCAGCTGGGTCCGTCATGTTTTTGGGTCCTCTTGAAACATTTCCGTTGTGTTTTGACCAACTTGCTGCGCGTTTCTTCCGTTGTTTGTGTTGTGAGAATCTGCAACAGGTGTGCTGTCAAATTGATGAAGATCGTTTCTTAATTTGCTGGTGTTTTTTGTTATTGCATGTGCTTTCTTAAATTGCAGCGCGTTAAGCTTACTTGGCGACAGTACAATACAATGTTATTATTGCCCTTGTATGTTCTGTGTTCTAAAATTGCAAGAAAAAAAAGATTACGCTCCTAAGGAGTTAATTAGTTACCATATATGGTTTGCCTAGATTGTGTGCGCTAGATTGTGTGTGTCTGAAACGTGTGTGGTTCTGCGGGCCTCTCTCACGGTGGCACAGTAGTAGCACGATCGCCTCAAAGCAAGAAGGGCGCTGGTTGAAGCCTCGGCTAGATCAGTTGGCATTTCTGTGTGGAGTAGTTTGCACGTGCATGCTCACATGGGTTTCCTACAGGTGCTCCGGTTCATTCCGCTGTGGCGACCCCAGATTAATAAAGGGACTAAGCTGAAAGGAAAATGAATGATTGAAAAGAAAAAAACCCTTTTGATTAATTTAACGCATCCTGGCTGAATAATTTCCTCCCCCAAAAACATCAAAATCAAGAATAAACATTTTTATCAGTAAATGCTGACATGATTACCTCAGAAGAGTAGAACACACACCTTTGAGGAGGGATCATTGATTCACCCCACAGGCACATCATCCTTGACCTCATCATAACTGATGTATGAGCTGCAGTCAGACACAAACATCTCATGACAATGGAAATATCAACCATGTGTTAACAATCCGTTCCCTCTATTCTGTTTTAATAGTTACCGAGCACAGCTGATGATTCGGAGAGATATCTCTGTCCATGACCTACGAATCAAAACAATTCATCGTTAATCTTTTAAATAAGTAGTTTGAACAAGCAGCACACGTACTTTTGGAGTGCACATCATAACCTGCCAACACTCCCGTTTTTCCCGGGAGTCTCCCGTATTTCACATCCATCTCCCTCCACCCTCCCGGTTTGTTATTTCTCTCGGGAAACATACGTCCCAATGCAGTTTCAAAAAAAGCACTTTTGTTCATGTTTGTCAAGTTGCCAGATCTTGAATGAAGTTCATTACCTCACACAACTGACGCAATATTCAAATCTTGTAACATATTTTACCTCAATCTGGCAACATACGTCACAACTCAGGTGTTGATTACTGCGCAGGAGGTAGATGCGTATGGAAGGCCGTTGGGGCCATAGATGCGGGACTTGAACGGTAGCAGTAGCAACAAGCAGCTGCGTCAGTAGTAGTACACATGATGGAAGGAAAAGAGTCAGGTTGTGCTTCGGCAAAGAAAAAAATATATACATATAAATTTAACAGCAGCTGGACGGAAGAATTCATGTTTGTGTCTAGAAGCCACCTTAACGACGTCCACGCTTTCTGCAAGGTGTATTGATTTTAATGTCGTACACAGTGGGAAAAACCACATCACTCAGTATGTGAAATCACAACGGCACTAAAATTGTAGAGTGTGTTATAATTTTTAATAATGTTCAATTCCTTAGATAGTTTCTTGTTATCGTTTCGCTTTACAAGACCTCATTGTGTCACCAGGAGCCATGGATATTACTTTGGGCTCATTATATGTTTATTTTATTATCATCAAAACCATCACCATTCTACTGAAGAAGAAAAATGCACTACTTCATGTGTTGAAGAAGTAAACATACTGGAATTTGTGAATTTAATGTTACAAACAATGTTAAAAGTCACAATAAAACATTAAAAAAAACTGATATGAGAAAATCATTTTGCTATATGTCCTCCTCCCCTCCAGCCCCAACCCCCCCAACCCCACCGGTTGATAATCTCCCGGAATTTCAAAACCAAATGTTGGCAGGTATGGTGCACATTCATGTTTAGAACCACTTTATGTTGAGTAAATGGTGCAGAAAGTGTCCTTTCCGGGAGAACTATCGTGTTCTTCATGAATGCATCAATGCACAGAGAAGCTTTTAGTTTAAAAATGTAACAAGGACTCATTTAGAAGACTCTTTTAGACTTTCCAGCACAAATATCAATCAAAAAAGTCCACATCCAGTGGTTGTGAGACTAGAAACAAGTTTTATAAAAAATAAAAACAAACAAAATGGTCTCCAGAGGGCGATAGAGTCACATTTAGTCTGTTCTACCAGCGCACGTGTGCAATATGTCAGACGTACAACTCATACAATTTATGAACGAAAATTTAGAAACAGCTGATATCCAAAATAAATCTTCATCTTCACTACTAATTCATCCTCATCATCATCATCATCAACATCAATGCCATGACGCAATAATATTTTAACATTATCAGGCAACTTTCTCTCCCTGCCTCGTCTTGTGGAGGGTTAATGACCCAAGAACTATCACGCACGAATAAATATTGTTGGACTTTCCTATAGTCCCCCAGGTTCAAAGATTGGTCAGAGGCTGCAGAATGAACCCTTTACAGTATGAGGTTTACATGTGGGCATTCCACAACACTCTCTAACCCTCGCAGCCAATACATAGCGCCGATTTCTCTTCGGCCATGCCCGGGGGCGCTTCAGTAAGACAGATCCTCCACCCAGAGCAGTTCAATCATCAGTTGTTAGGTAAAACAGCAAATATGCACAGAAAAAGTTACGCTTACACATAGAGCCTGCAAGAGAGTGAGCTTGAGCACCATCAATTGTCCATGATTGTTCCTGTAAATGAGCACACTCTAAAGAAGAGACGTAACAATCTGTTGATAAGTACTGAGGAGATAACTTCTCTGTTATCGGTCACACAAAGGCACAGTTGTTATGGAGAAAAATTATTTGAGGTTAAGCACATAAGGTTATATGAGGATAAACACGTTAAAAACTGAATAAAACTATTAATGCAAGGATTAGGCATGGGACGATAACCGTTTACAACAGGGCTCACCAATCTCGCTCCTGGAGGGCCGGTGTTCCTGCAGGGTTTAGCTCCAACTTGCCTCAACACAGGTGCCTGGATGTTTCAAGTATACCTAGTAAGACCTTGATTAGCTTGTTCAGGTGTGTTTGATTAGGGTTGGAGCTAAAATCTGCAGGACACCGGACCTCTAGGAACAAGTTTGGTGACCTCTGGTTTACAAGGTATACGGCGGTTTGGAAAAGTCAAGGTTTTCATACCGCCAAAATCTTCTGCTATACAGTTCCTAAAGTATGGGTAAGATTTTTATGAATATTTTTTTCTTTTGTTTTTTAGGTGTAAATTGTAAAGACATCAGTGTTTTTGAAACAAATGAAGACCGCAGAAGTCGGTGATTTACTTGAATTATTTAGCCTCACATGTTTACTGCTCCAAAATACTTTAAATCAGTGGTTCTCAAACTTTTTTCTCCAAGTACCACCTCAGAAAAAAATTGTCTCTCCAAGTACCACCATAATGACCAGTATTGAAATTCCGTCGCGTAGTAGGCCTAATTCAGTGGTTCTCAACTGGTTTGACCATGGGACCCACGTTTTTACATGGTCATCAAGCCGCGACCCACATTTTTAGGAACTATATTTTAATTTTAGGAATTATAATGAATTAATTTGTATTTATTTGTTAACATACACAAGCAGTGACAGATAAATCATGAGAAAATCATCAAGACTTACAAATAAACACTTTTTTATTGATTTCATTAGACAAAATGTATCAAATTATACAAATATTACAAAGTACAATTGCGCATTTCAAAATAAAAGTCCGGTATAAGCAAAATAAGTTAAAAATTAATGTTTTACACACACTCCGCGACCCACTAAAAATGTTCCCGGGACCCCCCTTAGTAGCAAAGAATTCTGGCCCAGATTTGGCATGAATCTGGCAGAGCAGGCATTCATCCGGCACTGGCATACGGCATGTGGGCCAAACATGGCCCTGGTTTGGCAGAGGTGACACCGTCTTTAAGGCGGCACACAATACTTGGGCCAGATGTAAAATGTAGTATTTGGGCCAGATGTTATTAACTGATATGTGGGCCATGTAAGTTTGGCCAGTTTGACCCACTTTTAAAATAATTTTTTTTTTATTTTCAAGAAAAGAAAAAATTAATTTTACCAATCAGGTCACTTTGAGAAAAAGCACGGCCATAGCACGCCTAAAGTGCAATGATTCATGGATTTATAAATTTCCTTGCTGTAGTAACACACCAACATATCTGGCCCAGTTCAGGCCCAATTATGGGTGATTAACTTGGCTGAGTCTTGGCCCAGATATGGTCCATGTTTGGCCCTTGTCTGGAAGCTAGACTTGGTCCAGTCATGTACCGTAATTCACTGCGCCATTTGGGCCAAGCAAAAGCTGATTGTGTGGGCCTGAGCTGGGCCAGAGATATTTTGCTATGTGGGCCACTTTTAGGTCGCGACCCATCAGTTGAGAAACACTGGCCTAATTAAGCAGCCACAGCACTGTACAGTTCAAAAAACATGTCAGATTAATTCTGCCTCATTATTGTGAGTATTTATTATTGTCAGCCACTTTAAACATTCTAAATAGTTTGAACACTGTAATATGCTTACAGGTAAAAAATAAATAAATTAAAAACACTTTTTTTATTTAAATGTTGACGTTTAAGTTAATTAAAAATGGCACTGTACTTAAAGTAAAAAGAAAACTAAAAGGTATGAAAGCCTTTTCATCAAGCTCCTTGAACCTCATAAATAAAGACTATATGTCAACATGTTCATATATAAACTCTTTTTGAACTATATATTGCATGTATATATGGCTTATGTGTATGTCTTTAAAATCTAAACATTAACTTGTATTTTAAATATATGAATTGGATTTCCATATTAAAATCAGAAATTAGATCTGCTTGCTAAATTTGCTTGAAATGATAGAATACATTACAAACATTAGAAAATTGAAAATAAAATAAAAGGTGTAGCTTATTAAAATTTATTTACTGATCACGTCAGTGTTATCGTACGCGTCAAAGAGTTAAAAGTGTTTAATTTTTTAATTTTGTTTTTTACTTCAATTATTCAGCTATTTCTCCGAGTACCACTAGAAGGAAGCCCGCGTACCACCGTTTGAGAACTACTGCTTTAAATAATTCTCAAAATTTAATATATTGTGTTCATGGGGAAAAGGTTTTGTTTTTTAGCCAGACATTTATAAAGAATATATTTTAGAGCAGTGATCACAATATCGTCATACTGTGAAACCATGATGTTTTTATCCAAGATTCTCATACCGTCAGAATCTTATACCGGCCCATGCCTAGCAGGGATTAGTTTACTTATCCATAGGATAAAGTTAAAATCATCAATAATTCCTTCAATATCTTCATTTTTTCAGATAGGAATCAGCACAGGTAAGAACATTGTCCTTGTCTCATAACTTCAGAGACAGCAAAGTTTACATTTTGGCATATTTCACACCCTATCTCTTTATGTTCGAGAATAAGGTCAGTATAGACGAGAAGTGGGTGGCTTTTGAGGCTGTGTGAATGCATTGACACCACACGAGTGTTGCATTACAAAAGCAATTGAATGCGGTTTCGACTACTTCTGTGTCACATCTGAACAGACACACGGTTGTTTACTATATTTAACAATGCCCTTCGCACCAAGCAGATTTCGGGCAGAGTTTATAAAGTCTGCAGCTATGCAATCGGTTTGGTACCAACATGAAATAATTTTGTGTCATTATGATTTCTGAATTTTATAATCCCAGCAAGGAACATTCCCAGAACGTTATTCAAAACAATCGCTTTCTTTTCTGCTTAGTCCCCTTTATTAATCAGGGGTTGCCACTGCGTAATGAACTGTCAACTTATCCAGCATATTTTTTACGTAGCGGATGCTCTGCCAGCTGCAACCCAACACTGGGAAACACCCATACACTCTTGCATTCAAATACATACACTATGGCCATTCATTCATTCATTTTCTTTTCGGCTTAGTCCCTTTATTAATCTGGGGTCGCCACAGCAGAATGAACCGCCAACTTATCCAGCATTTGTTTTACGCAGCAGATGCCCTTCCAGCCGTAACCCATCTCTGGGAAACATCCAAACACACTCATTTACACACATACACTACAGACAATTTAGCCCTCCCAATTCACCTGTACCACATGTTTTTGGATTTGTGGGGGAAACCGGAGCACCCAGAGGAAACCCACGCAACCACAGGAAGAACATGCAAACTCCACACAGAAATGCCAACTGACCCAGCCGGGGCTGGAACCAGCAACCTTCTTGCTGTGAGGCGAACGTGCTACTCACTAGGCCACCGTGGCGCCACACTATGGCCAATTTAAGCTTATTCAATTCATTTTCTTTGGACTTGTGGGGGAAACCTGAGCACCCAGAGGAAAACAGGTGAACACGGGGAGAACATGCAAACTCCACACAAAAATGCCAACTGACCCAGTCGGGGCTCGAACCAGTGACCTTCTTGCTCTGAGACGTTGTGCTTCCCATTGTGCCACCGTGACGCCCTGAGTGAAAAACAATATAATTTTAACATTCATTCAATCGTTTTCTTTTCAGCTTAGTCCCTTTATAAATCTGGGGTGTCCACAGCGGAATGAACCGCCAACTTATCCAGCATTTGTTTTACACAGTTGATGCCCTTTTAGCTGCAACCCATCACTGGGAAACATCCATACACGCTCATTCACACACATACCGGGAAACCGGGACTGCAACGTTTGAATAACGCTATTATAACCCAAAAAATAACATTTATACTCACTATCCTCACTGATTTATCAGGGGTCGCCACAGCTGAATGAACCATCATTTACTCTAACATATATTTTATGTGGTGGACGCCCTTCCAGCTGCAACCCAACACTGGGTAACACCCATACACTCTCTTATTCATTTCCATTCATCTTGTTATGCATTAATGGTGTTATATCAGTTTTACTTTTGTAGATGGAATTATATTAAAGGGATAGTTCACCCAAAATCGACTCAGTATTTACTCACCCTCGAGAGTTTCCAAATCTGTTTGAGTTTCTTTCTTCTGTTAAACTCAAACAAAGATATTGTGAAGAGAGCTGAAAACCTGTAACCATTTTCATTCATAGTAGGAAGAACAACTACTATGGAAGTTAATGGTGACAGGTTTATAACATTTTTCAAAATATCTCCTTTTGTGATCAACAGAAGAACATTAACAGCATATATAGCAGGTTATGCTGTCATTTCAATGCACAAATCTAACATAAACTTTCACCAGCAGGTTAATAATGATAGATTTATTAAGAAAGTATATGTACTTTAACGGCCACGTGATGGCTCAGTGGTTAGCACTGTTGCCTATCAGCTAGAAGGTCACTGGTTCGAGTCCTGGCTGGGTCATTTTGACATTTCTGTGTGGAGTTTGCATATAGGTGAATTAAACTAAACTGTCCATAGTGTATGTGTGTGAATGAGTGTGTATGGGTGTTTTACAGTACTGGGTTGCAGCTGGAAGGGAATCCGCTGTGTAAAACATATGCTGGATAAGTTGGCGGTTCATTCCGCTGTGGTGACCCCGGATGAATAAAAGGACTAAGCCAAAGGAAAACGAACAAATTAATGAAAACCTGTAACCATTGACATCCATAGTAGGAATAATACAGGTTACAGGTTTACAACATTTTTCAAAATATCTCCTTTTGAAGACCATCAACAACCTATATAGCAGGTTATGCTGTCATTTTAATGCACAAATCTAATATAAACTTTCACTATTAGGTTTATAATGATAGGTTTCTTAAGAAAGTATATGTGCTTTAGCGGCCACGCGATGGCTCAGTGGTTAGCACTGTTGCCTCTCAGCTAGAAGGTCACTGGTTCGAGTCCTGGCTGGGTCAGTTGGCATTTCTGTGTGGAGTTTGCATATAGGTGAATTAAACTAAACTGTCCATAGTGTATGGGTGTGAATGAGTGTGTATGGGTGTTTTACAGTACTGGGTTGCAGCTGGAAGGGAATCCGCTGTGTAAAACATATGCTGGATAAGTTAGCGGTTCATTCCGCTGTGGTGACCCCGGATGAATAAAAGGACTAAGCCGAAGGAAAACGAACGAATGAATGAAAACCTGTAACCATTGACATCCATAGTAGGAATAATACAGCTTACAGGTTTACAACATATTTGAAGACCATTAACAACCCATATAGCAGGTTATGCTGTCATTTTAATGCACAAATCTAATGTAAACTTTCACCAGCAGGTTTATAATGATAGGTTCATTGAAGTATGTACTTTGACTGTCAATGGTTTCAGGTTTCCAACATTATTAAAATACCTTTTGTGTGTGTTGAACAGAACAAAACAAACTGGTAAATAATAATTCAAGGGTGTGTAGACATGATGACAGAATTTACATTTTTGGACCTTTATTGTGTACTGCCATACAATCAAAGAGCTTTGCAACCGTACGAGGAGGTCTCTCCTCCTCACCACCATCAAAAAGCATGAGAGGGTTTTAAAACAGTTGCAGACAGTAAACACTCATAATGAAACTGCAGTGTCATGTGAGACCAAACTGAGTTTGCGACATTTTTTGAGACACAAGAGGCTCCACTTTCAGCTGGAGGGGGTGGAAACAGCAGTTCATTTGTTCATTAGAAAACGACGCGCTTCTGCTTTTTCTCACACAAAAAGGTTTGTTAAAGTATGGTACAGTATAAATGATCTGAGGGCTGTTGTGAGCTGAAACGTCACAAACACATTCTGGCGACACCTGACACATATATTACATTTAAACTGGGTCACTTACTTAAGTGCTCAGCATATACGAGTACACCCCTCACAAATCTATCTTTTAAATTCATATTTTTAATAGGAAGCTCTACAATATTATGTTTGTGCATATTAGATTAGTCAGTCCTGAAGCCAAATCTAACAAAATAACTGACGATAACAGTCCAAAAACTAATACACCCAACTTTATATGTTCTAGAAAATATTCAATACAAATTTTAAAAAGAGGAAAAATCCATATTTTATTATAAATATTTAGTTTAAATTCTGTAGGTCGTCATTTGTTTTTATTTCTCATGACTTTAAAATGTATTATCTTTCCATTTCTAAATATATTCAGTGACTAAAATATTATTTTAATAAATATATCTGTTTAATAAATGGACCATTGGCTATATTCACTGAGAAATGGATAAAAATATTCACTTTCAAAATGGGGTGTAGTCAGTTATGCTGAGCACTGTAAATAGGCGCCCAGAACGCTCCATGCACATAGTAAATTCATTCATTCATTCATTTTCCTTTCAGCTTAGTCCCTTTTTTAATCCGGGGTCGCCACAGCGGAATGAACCGCCAACTTATCCGGCATATGTTTTACGCAGCGGATGCCCTTCCAGCCACAACCCATCTCTGAGAAACATCCATACAAACTCATTCACACTCATACACTATGGACAATTTAGCTCGCTTGTTATGTCTTTGGACTTGTGGGGGAAACCGGAGCACCCGAAAGGAAACCCACGCAACCATGGGGAGAACATGCAAACTCCACACAGAAATGCCAACTGACCCAACCGAGGCTCGAACCATCAATCTTCTTGCTGTGAGGCAAACATGCTACCCACTACGCCACCGTGGCGCCCCACATAGTAAATTGTTTTGTGTAATTGTAAACATAATTGTAGTGCATTAATCTGCTGTTAACGTTTCTTAACTTGTCTGCACTTGGTTCATTCATTCATTTTCTTGTCGGCTTAGTCCCTTTATTAATCTGGGGTCGCCACAGTGGAATGATCCGCCAACTTATCCAGCATTTGTTTTACACAGCGGATGCCCTTCCAGCCGCAACCAATCTCTGGGAAACATCCATACATTCTCATTTACACACATACTGTACACTACGGACAATTTAGCCTATCCAATTCACCTATACCACATGTCTTTGGACTTGTGAGGAAACCTACGCGAACACGGGGAGAACATGCAAACTCCACACAGAAACGCCAACTGACCCAGCCGAGGCTCGAACCAGCGACCTTCTTGCTGTTAAGCGAACATGCTACTCACTACGCCACCGTGGCGCCCGCACTTGGTTCATTAAGAAGTTATTGTTATTAGTACTTTCTTCACCTCTTATTGCTTTATTACATTTTATGTACAGCTCTTTGGTCAGCCCTAGCTGTTTTGAAAGTGCTTTATGAATTCAATAAATAATAATGATAATAAGATTTTTTATCACTGAAGCTGCAAATCAATGCGTAGTGAACTGAAAAGAAGCCATTTTTGTATTTGAGCATTCAAAACAACCTTTTGTTGGTGATTTTTGAGGGATAGTTCACCTACAAGTGAAAAGTATCTAATCATTTATTCTCATGTGGTTTTAAACCTTGAGTTTCTTTCTTATGTTAAGCACAAAAGAAGATATTTTAAAGAATGCTCGAACCCATTGACTTCCATAGTAGGATAATAAATTACTTCAGAACTCAATGGGTCTCAGGAACCAACATTTTTTCAAAAGATCATAATTTGTTCGGAAAAACAAACTCAAATAGGTGTTGAATAGGTAAAGGGTGAGTAATTGTTGACAGAATTATCATATTTGGGTGAACTATCCTTTTAATTAAATATAAAAATAAGAATAAAGATAAGGTGGGTTAATACGATGACCCATACTTTGAATTTGTGCTCTGCATTTAACCCATCTATTGGGGAACAGTTGTGAGTTTAGTACATTTCAGAATTTTGACGGAGTAAAGAGACTTTCGCGTTGCATCGTGGCTCAGTGGTTAGCACTGTCGCCCCACAGCAAGAAGGTCGCTGGTTTGAGTCCCGGCTGGGCCAGTTGGCATTTCTGTTTGGAGTTTGCATGCTCTCCCTGTGTTTGCATGGGTGTGCTCTGGTTTCCCCCACAATCTAAAGACATGCAGGTGTAGGTGAATTGAATAAACTGAATTGCCCGTAGTCTATGTGTGTGAATGAGTGTGTATGGGTGTTTGCAGGAAGGACATTCGTGAGTATAAAACATATGCTAGAATAGTAGGCGGTTCGTTCCTCTGTGGCGACCCCTAATAAATAAAGGAACTGAGCTGAAGGAAAATGAATGAAAGAGACTTTCCTCGAAAGCGACTCACATTCTTTGAAATTCCCATTCGCTTTTTGATTGTCTGTCAAGGGTGGTCCAGTAATGAGTCTCATGGGGAAGGGACTGGATAACACCAGCATCCCTTGGGTCAGAAAGTCTGTGTGGACTAGAAGAAACCAGTGAGCAGCTGAGACGGTATATGGAAAAGTAATGTAAACATCAGTGCTACATCATAAAAATGTCCCTAATTTACCAGGGGTCGCCACAGCAGAATGAACCGCCAACTATTCCAGCATATGTTTTACGCAGTGGATGCCCTTCCAGCCGCAACTCAGAACTGGGAAACACCCAAACACTCGCACATTCATGCCTACACTATGGCCAATTTGGTTAATCTAATTCACCTATAGGGCATGTCTATGAGGTGCTAAGACTGGACAAAAGTCAAGCGAACGCAGGGAGACCGAGTGTGCGAGAGAGACTATTGACGTTACTATTATTAATTACTATTACTAATACTACTGTTTACTAATTTTTTCCATGGGCTCTATTTAATGCAAAAATGACACGTTTTAATACAATTGTATCATTCATGAAGTTATAATTTGCACTTTATTTATGATAATTTGAGCAGTTTTGCTGACTTTAAAATGCTGTTTATTGCTCTGGTGTGTCCTTGTTTTATTTAAAAAAACAAAACAAAACAAACGCTGAACATGATCATGTTTAGATAAGTAGCTTGAACAAACGGCAAACATAACATTTTTGAGGGTACACTGAAAAAAATGGTGGGTTCTACACAATCGATTTGTGTTGGGACAACATGAAGAAGTTAAATGTGCAGTAGGTGAAACATTTTTTGATGTGCTGGTTGAAAGTCTCTTCACATTCTAGTAGTAATGATTAATGAGGTTATATGTATTTTTATATTCTAAGTGAGGCATAAAACTAAAAAAATGTTTATCCTATTAAATATTGTCAGGCTGATAATTCCCATAACTCTGATAAGTAGCCCAAACTGTCTGTCAGCAAATGTAGATTTGTACAACTGCGCACCTCTGTTCACGCAGATCCCACGCACCGTGGACATGAGTGACAGCAGTAAAAACAAAATGCTGAATCAAAACTTTAAAATCCTGAATCAATATTGGAGTTAGTTTTGCATGCTGGAGAAAGGAAGACACCATGGCGGCAGGGGCATAAATCCCGAGGGGGACAGGGGGGACATGTCCCATCCGAGGGTTGTCCCCCCTCCCAAAAAAAAAAAAGTTTAAAAAATTGCACTCTTTATTGTGAAAAATATATATAACTATACCTAAAATAATGGTATATGTAGAAAAAAAACTGCATTTCGCAATTAAAATGGGTTTAGAAACTGTTGAGTTTCCCCTCCCCTTCCTCACAGTGGTTTGGTCCTCTGCCTTTCCCGGTTCATCTCTCCGACTATGCGCACACACTCAAGTCAGGTGTGTGGCTGCGACTTGGTTCTAGACGGTTGCCAGTAAGGAGTGTACTTTATTCACTTTAAATAAAGCGATTCTCTTTAATGTTGTTGATACAGACTCATTCATCAATTATTTGTGGTAAAAATGCTGATTACCGATGTATTTTCCATATGTCTGCTATATTAGCGATTGGAATATTACCTATCTAGTTAACGTTAGGGGCACCACGGTGGCTGAGTGGTTAGCACGTTCGCCTCACAGCAAGAAGGTCGCTGGTTCGATCCCCGGCTGGGCCAGTTGGCATTTCTGTGTGGAGTTTGCATGTTCTCCCTGTGGTTGCGTGGGTTTCCTCCGGGTGCTCCGGTTTCCCCCACAGTCCAAAGACATGCGGTACAGGTGAATTGGGTAAGCTAAATTGTCCGTAGTGTATGTGTGTGAATGAGAATGTATGAATGTGTTTCCCAGAGATGGGTTGTGGCTGGAAGGGCATCCGCTGCGTAAAACAAATGCTGGATAAGTTGGCGGTTCATTCCGCTGTGGCGACCCCGGATTAATAAAGGGACTAAGCCGAAAAGAAAATGAATGAATGAATGAGTTAACGTTAGCGTTAGCTTCTTGCAAAGTGCAACATACTAATGTCACAATGATAAAATACTAATACTACTAATAATAAAATACTAATGTCACAATGTTAATCACAGGCAAAGGAGAAGGAAAATATTGAGGGACAGCAGAGCAGGGTCAGTCAGATGTACAGCGTCAGGTATGCGTGTGAAGGGATAATGACAGAGTGTTTTTAGTGTTGTGGCTGTTCAGCAGATGAACATCACAGGCTCACCTATTTACAGTATGATCTGTCCATTTAACAATGGTAATGTAAACAAGTGAGTTATTATGAGTTTAGAAAACATCTTTTCCTGCATTTCTTCTGCTTCAGGAGTCAGTCTGTTGACCGTACACAACATAAATAATCTGAAGAAAAATCTGCTGTCATTGAACCTGAGAAAAACTTTGAAAAAACCATAATGACGCAGTCTCCATGCTGCAATAATAATGATAGAGCCAAAGTGTTTAACTGTGGGGACATATCTTTAGAAGTACAATTTGACAGTATTATTTGTATCTCCCTCAAAAAATTGCTCAAGGGAAATTTTATGTTTATTGTCCCCCCCGTGTGTTAAATGAGATTTACGCCCATGCATGGCCGAAGTGTTTCTGTTAGACAGGTAATGTTATCTTTTAAAACTATTTTAGTCACGCAGACCTGATGTAGATTGTGTTGTTATGAATGGATTATATGCACAGTGTTGTTCTGCCACTGAAATCTCCCGGTGACAGATTGATGCGATTATTTTCAGTTTCATCATAAGGGACTTTTTATAGTATCAATAATGTAGATTTTATTTAGTAAACAACAAAACATCAGTAAATAGCACTATTCCTCTTAGCCTGCTTTACTGAGGTGAAGCTGGTTTCATTTTCTCATTGGTTCATTTTTGAACAATGACAACCTGTGATGTGCTGCATATATTGTTTACCATGCTACTCTGAATATTCCGTCTGAAATAGCATGTAAGCATGGCTTAGTAATGAGTGTAATTCCTGCACAACTAAGCATACAGTAGTTGCTTTAGGACAAAGTGCCTGAGAGAGTGAGACCAGCGATTCTTCATTCATTCATTCATTTTCTTGTCGGCTTAGTCCCTTTATTAATCCGGGGTTGCCACAGCGGATTGAACCGCCAACTTATCCAGCATTTGTTTTATGCAGCGGATGCCCTTCCAGCCACAACCCATCTCTGGGAAACACATTCATACATTCTCATTCACACACATACACTATGGACAATTTAGCTTACCCAATTCACCTGTACCGCATGTCTTTGGACTGTGGGGGAAACCGGAGCACCCGGAGGAAAACCACGCAACCACGGGGAGAACATGCAAACTCCACACAGAAATGCCAACTGGCCTAGCCGGGGATCGAACCAGCGACCTTCTTGCTGTGAGGCGAACGTGCTACTCACTACGCCACCGTGGCGCCCGAGACCAGCGATTCTTGCATGCATGAAATATTATGACAGGTTTTACTTGCTAACTACACAACTGAACACGTGCTAGATATAATACAGTTTTTTTTTGTTCAGATCTGGAGTGTTATAAAGTACTATAAAGATTTTTTAACTGGCGAATGACAAGATCTAGTGGGTCTCTCTAGTGGGTCATCTCTAATGTGTTTATTTGTGTGATTTCAGGAGGTGTGGCTTTAGACGGCAGGGAGGTATTTTATCCACTTGTTAAGTGTGACGTCATGTGAAACGGCTTCCTGGTCCAAGCGCTCTATCAGACTGTATGGGGAGACTCATCAAATGGTAATAATAAACGTTTACAAAGCGCTGTAATACTTTTGAAAATCACGATTGCAATATATATGATGATGATGATGATGTTATCCATTCAGTCGTATCCGACTCTTGGCGATTTTATGGGCTAGCTCTCTCCATGCTGTCCGATCTTGTACCAAATCAGTCAGTTGCTGTAGGCTCAATCCTGTGTCAGCTTTGATGGTATCCAGCCAACGCGGCCTGGTCTTCTCTTGCCAGTGACTATTCCCAGCATTAGATCTTTCTCCAACGTACTCAATCGAATTACGTGACCGAAATACGTAAGTCTGAGTCTGGTGATTTTGCCTTCCAGCGACATATCCGGGTTGATACGATCCAGCACATCCTTGTTCATTACCCTCGCTGTCCATGGAATACGAAGCAGTCGCCGCCAGCAGCACAGCTCGAAAGAGTTGACTTTTCTTCTATCTGCTTTTCTTAAGGTCCAACTTTCGCAGCCATACATGGTTATGGGGAATACGATGGCGCGAACCAATCTGCATTCGGTTGACTTGTTGATGTCTTTACTTTTCCATATTTTGTTCATGTTCAGCATCGCACTTCTTCCCAAGGTTATTCGGCGCTTTATTTCAAGGCTGCAGTATCCATCTCTGTCGATCTGGGATCCAAGGAAGACGAAATCCTGCACGCATTCGACCTCTTCATTGTCGATTTTTATCTTGATGCTGCCATTACCCGCCATTGTCATAATCTTGGTCTTCTTGATGTTTAGGAAGAGGCCGAATTTTGCGCTTTATATTTGCGCAATATATATCCATGCCCAATATCCGATGAGCAGAAAGTTAAATAAAAATAAATAAAAATAAAGTTATTAAAATTTTGGTATTTGTGATGCAGCAAGCCCCTGGGCTGTCGTGTAAACCATGATTTTATATAAAATTCACTTTAATGTGTGATAGGACAAAAAGGGGTCATAAAGGAACCTTTTCTCAATTCAAATGTGTAGCGGCTTGTACCAGGAAACAGTGATCTATACGTCATCGATACGTCACCACTTAACAAGCGGATTTGAAAGATATCATGCTAACCGGTTAGCATTTAGGCAGATCACCTACTGCACCTTTAAGTTAGCTTATGAATTTACCATTTTAAATGTATTTAACATAAAACAATTAAGTTGTCCCTCCCAAAAAACTCAATAATTGTATTGTTTCAGCTCATTTTAGATAAGTAGTTTGAACAAACTGCAAACGTAATTTTTTTAGAGTGTAGTTGAGTTTAGGGGTGGGGTTTGGTGTCACACCTTTTTTTTTTTTAAATCTTTAAATTTTTGCAAAATTTACCACTAAACTGAAAAATCGTACAATAGTTGTAAAATAATTGTCCTTGTGAGATCAGCCTGTTCTACCTGAAGTTACAAAAGATCTGGAGAAGATTGACACCAAGTAACTAGTGGAACATTCACCCCCGGCTTCAAAGACAAGGCTTAAGGCTAGTGCTGGACAAATAGCATGTATGAGCTGTCTTAACTAGTAATAACTTGCAGTGATCACATCAGTGCCATAGAATAGTTTCAAGATATTGATAGATAGATATTAATACTTTATTAGATATTGGTACTTATTAGTATCATTCATTCATTCATTCATTTTCTTTTCGGCTTAGTCCCTTTATTAATCCGGGGTCGCCACAGCGGAATGAACCGCCAACTTATCCAGCATTTGTTTTACGCAGTGGATGCTCTTCCAGCCACAACCCATCTCTGGGAAACACATCCATACATTGCATTGTCATTCACACACATACACTACGGACAATTTAGCTTACCCAATTCACCTGTACCGCATGTCTTTGGACTGTGGGGGAAACCGGAGCACCCGGAGGAAACCCACGCAACCACGGGGAGAACATGCAAACTCCACACAGAAATGCCAACTGGCCCAGCCGGGGATCGAACCAGCGACCTTCTTGCTGTGAGGCGAACGTGCTAACCACTAGGCCACCGTGGCGCCCCCTTATTAGTATCAATAAATGTAAAAATGTGTACAATTGTACTGTTTATATACTTTAAGGGATCAAAATTGATCATTTAGGTACAAATGTGCACCTTTTAAAAGAATAACGCCCCGGTTTTTGACAGTTTGTGTACTTTTAAGAAGACCTTGACACCGTTGATCATACTTCTCTGGATAAATCTAATCAGTTTAAAATGCTGGGTCGTGTTATTTTTGGTATGACACAGAAACGTGTGAAGGTCAGTGGGGTGAAGTCACCTGTGTGTGCTAACAACAAGGGATTTCCACAAAGGTCTCTACTTGACCCGTTGTTGTTTACAATATACATAAATGAGCTAGTAGTTTGTTGTCTGGGTGTCAGCTGCTAGTTGTTTGAGGATGACACAGTCATTAGTCTGGTAAAACACCTAGCCTGACAGGTGAGCATCCGACAGGCATTACATAATTTTTCTAGATGGCTCCAGTTGCCAGATTTAACGTTTAATGTTTAGAAAACAGCGCGGCATGGTGGCTTAGTGGTCGCCTCAAGGCAAGAAGGTTACTGGTTCCAGTCCCGGCTGGACCAGTTGGAATTTCTGTGGGGAGTTTGGCGTGGGTTTCCTCCACAGTCCTAAGACATGCGCTGTAGGTGGTATAAGTAGTGGATGAATGTGTGTGAATGCAAGAGTGAATGGGTGTTTCCTAGTACTGAGTTGCCTAAAAACATGCCGGAATAGTTGGCGGCTCATTCTGCTGTGGCGATCCCTGGTAAATAAGGGACTAAGCTGAAGGAAAATGAATGAATGAATGTTCCATGTGCTTCTAAATAGACCTGCAAGGCGTCCTATTTGAAGGTGTGCAAGAATAAATGAACTGAAGCATAGTGAATGAATGAAAGTTTCCTCATTCTGGACGGGAGTTTAAGGCCCCGTTTACACTAGTGCGTTTTAGTTTTGCGCTTTAGCATTAAAAACGACGCTTTAGCATGAAAACGATCCGCGTCCACACTAGCGTTTCACCCAGCGTTTCTGAACATATCTCTGTCCACACTACTCCACCAAAAACGTGTATCACGTGACCATTCGTGCACTCTGGGCATGCGCGTTCAAGTATAAACAGGAAGCATGTGTCTCGCTCGGCATTCTAAATAGGGCTTACGCCGCTCGAAACGCGAGCGATTAGCGAGTTCTCGAACAGTAGCTTGCCTCTTGCGAATATATGCAGCTGTTGTAGTAAAACAGGCAGAGTTTAATGGCACAATGGCGCCTAAAACGGACAATAGTGCAAACAACGCTCCCATTTCTGTGTCCACGTTGTTGTTTACAGTGAAGGCTGGTCTGCCGTCTTCCGGTGGCGTTATAGCCATGTGATAGGGGCTTGACAAATAAGAGAAGGATACGCAATGACCCAAAAGCCCCAATCAAGTAGCGAATCTCAGCAGCCACGCCTCCGTTTTCAGACGTCTGCGTTTTCCCACATCCACACTGAGACGGAGCAGCAGCGTTTTAGAATGAAAACGGCCTCTCCAGCGTTTTCAAAAAAGCTCCATTTTCGGGGCTTGAAAACTCCGGCGTAGTGTGGAGGGATGGCGTAACCATAGCAAAACTTATGTGTTTTAAAACAAAAGCGTATTAGTGTAAACGGTGCCTAAGATTTTAAGAGTGTCAAATCAAACCTAAACTGTTTTCGTATTATAATTAGAAGATCAACTTTCCAGAGAACAATATACAAACAGCCCAGAGCAAGAACCAATCACACCAGAAACCTGTGCGATGATATCACTGTGTAATTCTGCGAAAGCAGATCCTTGACTTATCTGTCTGAAGAATTCTGCATTGTTTTCTGAATGAACCGGCAGGCATCAGATAAATACTAAAGCCTCTTTAATTGTGTTCACATTCTGGTTTGATCAGTCTGTGCTTTCTGTGAAAGGCCAAAACCCAGGAATGCTTTACCTACTAATTTAAGATGAAAAAACAATAGGATGTGACTATATAGGACTTAAACAGGACTTAAATAGTGGTTAAAAACAAAAAGTCATATACTACAGGGTTGTCACACCTTTGCGTCTGATGCAAATAAAGAATGTTTTTGTTAGCATTGCTATGAAGATTCATTCATTCATTTTCTTTTCGGCTTAGTCCCTTTATTAATCCGGGGTCGCCACAGCGGCTTGAACCGCCAACTTATCCAGCATTTGTTTTACGCAGCGGATGCCCTTCCAGCCACAACCCATCTCTGGGAAATGCTATGAAGATGATTATTGTTATTATATTTCATTCATTCATTTTCCTTCGGCTTAGTCCCTTTATTCATCAGGGGTCACCACAGCAGAATGAACCGCAAACTTATCAAGCAGATCACCTTCCAGCTGCAACCCAGTACTGGGAAACGTTGCAACACAGGCTCATTGTAAAAACGTAGTTCCACAAACGTTTCTGGAGACCTCACATTACGGGGTCAGAGGTACGTATGGCTGCGTTTCATTTTTTTAAACGAACGCTACGGGGCGGTGTGATGGCGTTCCTTTAGCTCGCCATGTTCGTCGGTGGACTTGAGACGCAGAGTTGACCACGACAACGGGGTACGAGTCCGGTGAGGAATGGTTCCAGATAGCAGGTAAGACAAAAACAGAATCCAAAAAATAAAATAAACCAGCAAATAACAGGGTGAGAATGTGGTAATGTCTAAAAAACGTGGTAAAAATGAGACAAGGGCTTTTATTTTTTTCTGATATGCTTTTTTTGAAAATTGTTGGTTGGGTTTAGGGAAGTGTGTGGGTGGGTCAATCGATACATTTTTGGTTGGGTTTATGGAAGGAGGATGGTGGGACAGTCACTTGGTCAGTCAGTCAGTCAGTCAGTCAGTCATTCAGTCAGCCAAACAGTCAGCCGACAGCAGCATCTGGTGGGTTTATGTGAGAACAGTGGGTGCAAACCGCACTCGCGAGAGACATTTGAGATGCCAAAAAGCGTACGCAGCGGCCTCTCGTGGATTCGCGGAAACAAAAAGTGCAAAAAGACAGACATCCTGGGACGTATTCCATGGCCTCCAGAAACGTACTTAAGACTATGTTCTCAGAATGAGCCTGGGTTGCAAAATTCATACACTCTCACATTAACATACATTCACCACGGTCAATTTGGCGCATGTCTTTGGGCTGTGGGGGAAACTGGAGCACATGGAGCAACCTTGTCACCCATTATTATATTTGTGTATTGGAATTATTACTACTGTTTTCTCACTTTTTTTAAACCACAGAGGATCTCTTGGACTGGTGTTGAAATCGAATGTGTGCTAAAACACTTCAGCAAATGCATCTGTGATGTCCATGTCAAATAAAACAAAGATAATAATAACAATCCTTCCAACGGTACTTATTGAAACACTATTTCCAGCTGAAACAATAGTGGGCAGGGTTTTATTTCCAGCATCTTCCTACGCCTTATGTTGGTTGGTTAAGAATATTTTGCCCAAGCTATCATCAGAAAAGGAGTTTTCAGTTTTTTTAACTTCTTTTCTGTGAATTAGCATCTCAAGATAAACAATGTGAGTTAAAAGTGATGGGTAGATAAAGTCCAAACCTAGAAGACCAATTCAAGATTTTCCTAAGGGTTTTACAACTAAAGATAAAAAAAAAAAACATGACAGTAAACATGACAGTACATGTTTTGTTCTACAACATAACATAAATTTCAATATGGGTGTGACTAGCATCAGAGCAAACGCTAAATATTTGTCTTGTCAAGTCATGTTCACAACAGATGTCATGTTAGGCATTACAACAACAGAAATATAATCAAACTTCACCTCAACTACCTCTTTATGCAAACAAAATGTTACTGTGAGACAGCCAATTCTTGCTTCCATGGAAATGATTATTAAGCAAATTTTTTGTATTTGTTTACATTGGCCATCAGAGCGAATAGGTGTTGGTGGAGTAGGTCTGACTGGAGACCAAAATGCTGTCCTGTAATTTAAATGTAATTCTTTCCTCCACACTAAAACTCCAGTACTGCAATTTAATAAAATGGCAAGGCCACAAGTGCAACAAATCACCAGCAGGTACAACAGTGGTGACCTGGGCAATGTGTCACAGCACACCGTTCATCATAGACTTCTGCACATGCTTAAGCCAGTTGTGCATTTTTGGCAGTCATACAAGCTTTTATGCTATTTTTCCACATTGTTTTCCAATGCAGTAGGTAGTGCTGCCGCCTCACATCAAGAAGGTCGCTGGTTCGAGCCTTTCCCCCACAAGTCCAAAGACATGCGGTACAGGTGAACTGGGTAAGCTAAAAAGTTGTCTATAGTGTATGAGTGTGAATGAATGAGAATGTATGGATGTTTCCCAGTGATGGGTTGCGGCTGGAAGGGCATCCGCTGCATAAAACAAATGCTGGATAAGTTGGCGGTTCATTCTGCTGTGGTGACCCCGGATTAATAAAGGGACTAAGCCGAAAAAAAAATGAATGAATGAATGTTTTCAAAATGTGCAGATTCGTATCTTAAAAGGCCATATTGGTACAATAAAGTGTACCACAGAAGAAGATAGAGTCTTCAGCAGGATAGCGTTCCTACTCATGGTTCAGCCTCCACATCAAAGTGCCTGAAAGCAAAGAAGGTCAAAGTGCTCCAGGATTGGCCAGCCCAGTCACCAGACATGAACATTATTGAGCATGTCTGGGGGAAGATGAAGGAGGAGGCATTAAAAATGAATCCAAAGAATCCAGTCCTCCATATCATGTCCTCCAAGCTCATGGGAGTCAAACACAATATTATTCTTTTTCCACAGCACCATGACTTTATATTCTATACTGTACATTATATCTATTAAGTGACAAGACTTCAATCATGTGTTAAGGAGGCATGGATAATGATATCAAGGTAGGTATGTTGGCTTTCACAGCTATCATGCTAACATTAGCATTTTTCAAATATCTTACCGTACTTTTAAAGTTCCCATGAATTTAGAATAAAGTTTTTTGGGATGTTTTTATTTTCAGTATTGTGACGCTGTTTCTAGAGAAACGTAATATATCATGAGAAAACAGTGGGTGTGGTTTGTTTGTTTTTTCTACTGCGAGCTGATTGGATATAGTAATGTATAGAAAGATCAGGAAAGGGATTTGGGGAGAGTTATTACAACCTAAGAGACTCCCCTTCCTCACCTTTTTTGTTTGTTGTCAAAACTGACAGCTGGAGTGGCGTGGTTAGGTATGTTAGCTCCACCCGATATCGCAGACAGACCAAACCTGAGATTTTAACTGAAAACAAACAGGTGCATTTTCAGATTTTAATCTTAGATTACAAGGGCAAACACATACACATTTTTTTTACACGCACAGATGAATTTTCACTACAAAACTAGCAATGTGAGCTAACAAAATCAATATGCTTAGTTTTTATTTCATGTGTACTTTAAGGATATATACACTGTAAAACCCAACAGTCAACTTTATCAAATGAAATGAGTGTAGTTAACTCTTCTTCTCATTTGAAAAGAGTTTTCAAACTCAGTGTTGAAGGTAATGAGGTAATTAAATACCTCATTACTTCTGCTTAAAGGAAGTGAACAGTACTCATATAGATTAGTTTTTTAACTCAAATGATTTGTAGCAATTGGTTTCCTCAAACGGTTTGAGTTGCCTTAACTTATAGGGTTTTACAGTGTCTAAATATAGGCTAGTGAGCTTCAGTGACAAAATCGCATTAAGAATCTACAACCATAGAAAGCTTGCAGTTTGTCACTGCCACCTGAATGGCGTCACCTCATACTTCCAGCATCATTCTATAACCGTGCAGACGTCCGAGTCCTTCTAGCTGACTGGCACTAAAACTGACGATTCTCTCAGGGTCACTATATCTTCGACGATAAAGGCGGAGAGCCGAAAGCCTCCTTCTAAAGTGTCGGACACTGATATAGAAATTGTCAATCACTGAAAGGCATAGAACTATCTCAGTTCGACTCAGACCTCATTTACACTAATGCGTTTTCGTTTTAAAACGCATAGGTTTTGCTATGGTTACGCCATCCGTCCACACTACGCCAGAGTTTTCGAGCCCCGAAAACGGAGTGTTTTGGAACCGCTGGAGAGGCCGTTTTCATTCTAAAATGCTGCTGCTCCGTCTCAGTGTGGATGTTGGAAAAACGGAGACATTTAAAAACGGAGGCGCGGCTGCTGAGATTCGCTACTCGATTGGGGCTTTTGGGTCATTGCGTATCCTTCCCTTATTCGTCAAGTCCCTATCACATGACTACAACGCCACGGAAGACGGCAGACCAGCCTTCTCAACAACATGGACACAGAAATGGGAGCGTTGTTTGCACAATTGTCCGTTTTAGGCACTATTGTGCAGTTAAACTCTGCCTTTGTGTTTGTCGACTAACAATAACCAAATGGCGAGCGAGACACATGCTTCCTGTTTATACTTGAACGCAGAGTATACAGAGTGCGCAAATGGTCACGTGATATACGCTTTTGGTGGAGCAGTGTGGACAGAGATATGTTCAGAAACGCTGGGTGAAACGCTAGTGTGGATGCGGATCGTTGTCATGCTAAAACGCCGTTTAAAACTAAAACGCACCAGTGTAAACGGGGCCTTAGTCCCTGGTCAAAATAAAAGCGAATGCGTTCGTCCATAATGTTTCTTAGGCGTTTGCTTACAGAAGTCAGAATAAGCAGAACGAGATAATTAAGTCGTGATCACGACATAACAAGAGAGAAAAAATATTTGAATGCATGGCCTTTTAGGACTTCCGTACTCACTGGCAGAGCTGTGCTAAAAACTAAATGCTATCGGCTTTTTTTTTTTTAATGGGGAGGAGCTACTATATGTCCCACCCTGTCTTCTTGCTTTAGTTGAGATTACATCCAACTGTCACGATCACCAGCGATCTCTCTCTCTCACTCTCTCTCTCCGCTGTCAGAGATCGCTGGTTCACACACACTTCCACGAACTACAATCAGCCATGTTCAAGGACTACAATTCCAACCATGCAACACACACACACTCCTGTTCCTGATCACGACTGATTGCGCACGCACCACCGGAGGACTATCACGACTGATTACTTACACTTCATAAGCAGCACACACACGCTCATTCCCCACTGCGACATTACCATGTTACCTCTAGTTTTCTGTTATCTGTTAGTTTCTGTGAGTAGCAACGGTTTTCTTTGTTCCTGTTTATTCGTGTTTTTGACCTCTGCTTCGTATTTTGATTTTCCGTGTCTGCCTTGTGATCTCGCCTGCTTTTGACTTTGATTTTTAGATTTACCCCTTTTTTGTCATACTGTTTCTTTATTATTAAAATACTGCACTTGGATCCTCGCCTACGTTGCCTCCGTCAGCTCACGTAACACCAACATTAAATACAAAAACATTTAAAAGCACTTTGTGGACCTTAAAAAAAAAAAAAACTAAACAACCTTTGATCACAACTAATCATTAGCTAACTGAGAAATTTGTGTGAAGAACTGACCACAGGCCTCCAAATTCACCTGGTATGATCCCAATCAAGCGTCGCATGTTTGGAATAGGAAAAGTAGGTTTGCACGTCATCACCACCACCACCATGCAATGATGAGGAACTAGAGGACGTGCTGCTGATATTGTTACCAGATAATTCACAGAAGCCTTTCACCATAACGTGGTCATAAAATATCACTGATGTACAATACTTCTGAAGAATGTGCTGCTGAAAAAAGCAAAAAGGCAAACAAAAATGCAATCAATTCCAATTCTTTCTCGGAACCATGAAAGCCTGGAAGTATGTGACAGTGTGCCAGTAACTAGTCTACACATGTCACAATAATTACATGTTTACTCGCCAGCTTCCTCATATTTGAGAGCTCCGCGCCTCTGCCTTCTTTCTTTGTTTCCAAGAGCAAACAATAAAACTCTAAGTCCTCTAAAATCTTTGTTAAAACACACAATCAGCCTGTTAAGTTGTTGCTAATCCACTATTTTGGATATAAAACTGACAAAATAACCTAAATGTGAAATAATAATTATGCTTTGGTTGCACAATTCTGTATTATTCATCATAAATACACATGTATTATGTAACATGTACATGATATGACCATCTACAAATATTAAAATGCCATTCAAGCATATTCTTAGGACAATACATACTTAATAGACAAATACACTCCCCGGCACTTTATTAGATACACCTTTAAGTACTCTAAGGAATATTTCCAGTACCAGGTTGCTTTCAGAACTGCCTTAATCCTTCGTGGCATAGATGCAACAAGGTACTGGAAATATTCCTTAGAGATTTTGGTCCATATTGACATGATAGCATCACGCAGTTGCTGCAGATTTGTTGGGTGTACATCCATGATGCGAATCTCATGTTCCACCACATCCCAATAGTGCTCCATTGGGATCTGGTGACTGTGGAGGCCATTTGAGTACAGTGAACTCATTGTCATGTTCAAGAAACCAGTCTGAGATGATTCATGCTTTATGACATGGTGCGCTATTTTGCTGGAAGTAGATCAGAAGATGGGTACACTGTGGTCATCAACGGATAGACATTGTCAGGAACAATGCTCAGGTAGGCTGTGGCGTTGACAAGATGCTCAATTGGTACTAATGGGCCCAAAGTGTGCCAAGAAAATATCCCCACACCATTACACCACCACCACCAGCCTGAACCTTTGATTCAAGGCAGGATGGATCCACGCTTTTATGTTGTTGATGCCAAATTCTAACCCGACCATCCGAATGTCACAGCAGAAATGGAGACTCATCAGACCAAGCAACGTTTTTCCAATCTTCTATTGTCCAGTTTTGGTGAGCCTATGCTAATCGTAGCCTGTTTTCTGTTCTTAGCTGACAGGAGCGGCACCCAGTGTGGTCTTCTGCTGCTGTAGCCCATCTGCCTCAAGGTTGGACGTGTTGTGCGTTCAGAGATGCTCTTCTGCAGACCTCGGTTGTAACGAGTGGTCATTTGAGTTACTGATGCCTTTCTATCAGCTGGAACCAGTCTGGCCATTCTCCTCTAACCTCTAGCATCAATAATGCATTTGCACCCCCACAGAACTGCCGCTCACTGGATATTTTCTCTTCTGCAGACCATTCTCTGTAAACCCTAGAAACAGTTGTGCGTGAAAATCTAAGTTTCTGAAATACTCAGAACAGTCTACCTGGTACCAACAACCCTGCCATGTTCAAAGTCACCTAAATCACCTTTCTTCCCCATTCTGACGCTCGGTTTGAACTGCAGCAGGCCGTCTTGACCATGTCTAGCATGTCTAGTACATGCCTAAATGCATTGAGTTGCTGTTAGTTTTTGGGTGATTAGAAATTTGTATTAACAAGAAGTTGGACAGTTGTACCTAATAAAGTGGGTGGTTAGTGTATATATATATATATATATATATATATATATACATATACATATATATAACAATAACAACAATTATTATACAAATAAACTTGAATTGAATGTTCTAGTCTCAATTTTTTATATATACATAAAATGTGCTGTTCATTTGTTATTACACTTTAACAAACATACATCAGTAAGTGTATTAGGCAATGCCAGGACATGCACAACAATGCATCATAGATAACAAAGCCAGATATGCCAATCTTTTATCACAAGACTGATAAAAGACGTTTCTCAGAACATTCCGGGAACGCACAAGAACAGTAATTTCCAGAGAAACTACCATCCTCGCTCCTGGTTCAAACACCAATCTTATGTCACAAACAGTGTTGGGTGTAACACATCACAAGCATTAGCTTTTAGATACTAAATTGCTGAATTCAAAATATTGCAGTCAGATTGAATCAAGCAACAGACAGAAATGAAGATGGCAGAGTCTTACTTTTCTGTGACGGAGGTATTTGCATTTTTTTTAATGCAAGAAAATGAAAAGCGAATGATCTTAATTTAGATGAGTTTTTATTAAAGGTAAATGAAGGTTATACAGTGCAGTGTTTTTTTCTCTATTTAAAAACAAACGAAGAATAAATTCCCTGTAAGTCCTGAAAGCGATCAAGCCTCAACCAGGTAAGAAAAGGTAACGCTAAAATAAGTCAAAAGTAACGCATTACTTAACACAAAAAGTAACTAAGTAACGTAACTAGTTACTTTTTGGAGGAGTAACTCATTATAAAACTATCATCTTTGATCCTTGTTCAAACACCAGTCTGATGTCAAAGTGTTGGGTGTAATGTAAGAAGTAATGTAAAAGTAACTCAAAAAGTAACATAACACATTACACAAACAGTAACTAAGTAACGCAACTAGTTACTTCTTTGAGGAGTAACTCAATATGAAACTATAATCATCGCTACTTGTTCAAACATCAATTTGTCAGTGTTGGGTGTAATGTAAAAAGTACCACAAAAGTACCACAAAAGTAACTCAAAAAGTAACGTAACACATTACTTAACACAGAAAGTAACTAAGTAACGCAACCAGTTACTTCTTTGTGGAGCAACTTAATATAAAACTATCATCCTCGCTCCTTGTTTAAACACCAATTTGATGTCAGTGTTGGGTGTAATGTAAAAAGTAACACAAAAGTAACTAAAAAAGTAACGTAACGCATTACCTTACACAAAAAGTAACTAAGTAACGCAACTAGTTACTTCTTTGTGGAGTAAGTCAATATAAAACTATGATCCTCACTTCTTGTTCAAACATCAATCCGATGTCAAAGTGTTGGGTGCACTGCAAATAGTAACACAAAAGCAACTCAAAAAGTAACGCAACACATTACTTAACACAGAAAGTAACTAAGTAACGCAACCAGTTACTTCTTTGTGGAGCAACTCAATATAAAACTATCATCCTCGCTCCTTGTTTAAACACCAACTTGATGTCAGTGTTGGGTGTAATGTAAAAAGTAACACAAAAGTAACTCAAAAAGTAATGTAACGCATTACTTTACACAAGACGTAACTAAGTAACGCAACTAGTTACTTCTTTGTGTAGTAACTCAATATAAAACTATCATCCTCGCTCCTTGTTCAAACACCAATCTGATGTCAGTGTTGGGTGTTCTGCAAAAAGTAACACAAAATTAACTTTAAAAGTAACGCAACACATTACTTAACAGAAAAAGTAACAAAGTAGCGAAACTAGTTACTTTTTTGAGGAGCAACTCAATATGAAACTATCATCCTTGCTCTTTGTTCAAACCATCCGAAGTCAAAGTGTTGGGTGTACTGCAAAAAGTAACGCAAAACATTACTTACCGCAAAAAGTAAGTAACGTAAATGGTTTCTTTTTTGAGGAGTAACTCAATATGAAACTATCATCTTCACCCCTTGTTCAAACACCAATTTGATGTCAGTGTTGGGTGTAATGTAAAAAGTAATGCAAAAAGTAACGTAACGCATTACGTAACACAAAAAAATAACTAAGTAATGTAACTAGTTACTTTGTGGAGTAACTCAACATCGTAATCCATTACTTTCCTATTTTCCTGCTAAAAAAAGCAAAACATTCATTCATTCATTCATTCTCCTTTGATATTAGTCCCTTATTTATCAGGGGTGGCCACAGCGGAATGAACCGCCAACTATTCCGGCATATGTTTAACACAGTGGATGCCCTTCTAGCCACAACCCAGTACTGGGAAACACCCATACACACTCACATTCATACATTCTCATACATTACGGCCAATTTAATGAATCCAATTCACCTTTAGCACATGTCTTTGGACTGGGGTAAGCAGAGCACCCGGAGGAAACCAACACCAACACGGGGAGAACATGCAGACTCCTATAGCATTCATCTAAACCCAAAGCATTCAACTAGACCCACAGAAATTCCAACTGACTCAACTGGGACTCAAACCAGCGAACTTCTTGCTGTGAGGCGACAGTGCTAATCACTGAGCCACCATGCCACCTAGACCCAAACAAGACAACTCAATCAAATTTCAACCAAACTTTGCAGGGAATGTGTGTAAGGTCATCAGTGTATCCGCATAGCTCAGTATTGGCCACTTTCAAACCAGACAGTTTCTGCTTCGTCATCGTGTTGAATACACCTGACCAGCTTGAAATATTTCACCACCGTATCAAAGGGCACGATGACTCCGTATGAGTCATCACAATAAAAAAAAAAAAAAACATTTTACTTAGTCATGTTGGTAAAAGCCTATAAAACTTGTATGTGTGTGAGTGTGTGTGTGTGTGTGTGTGTGTGTGTGTGTGTGTGTGTGTGTGTGT
>CAIGQQ010033860.1:2596535-2606704 GCA_903798035.1 Danio albolineatus
ACACACACACACACACACACACACACACACACACACACACACACACACACACACACACACACATATATATATATATATATATATGGTGCTCCCCGCTCTCTCTCGATTCTCCGCTTATGAAGTCTCTGTGGAGATGTTGCGTGATCAAAATGACAAATAATGTTTATTGCTGATGTCTCTTATACGGCGTGTTGTGAGATGCCGATGTGAAGTTGTACATTTCTAACCGAAGAAACCTAGTTTTCTGTCTCCCTCTGGTCTTGGAGCATGGTAGATATGTTTAGTGCCTTTTGTTTATTATTTTCGTTTTCCCCTGTGTTGATTAGTTTAGGGAGGTAAGTTTTCTGTAGTGGGGTACAGTAGGTTGTAACACATACTGGGTTAAGTCGTAACAGGGTACTACATGTAATAAGCCACAACAACAGTTTTATTGTAAATAAATGACTGCAACAATACATGTGGATAGTGGAAGTGTAAGTGCATATTTTGTGTGTTTGTGCATGCACATGTGCATTTGTGTGTGCCTGTCTGTACGTGCACATTCATATGTGTGTGCGTAAGTGTTTCAACCTACCCCGCCACCGTCACCCATTGTTTAGCTAGTTGTATTAGCATGTTGCTTTGAAATTAGCAGGAAGTTGATACCCCATTCTTTACTAGAGAAGCTACAGTTTGACCTGATATAACTCATACAACATCATCCACAACGGTAGAGGTACTAAACAAAATATTATCTTGTTATTTTTTTTAACTTTATTACCTCAGAATTTAATTTTCTGTTGTAGCTTCTGGAGAGATTGCAAGACTGACTGGAAAATCTCCAGGTGTGACTGTTAAGGAAACTGAAAATGTCACATGACCCCTATTTTATCCCTGATTCATGGAATTGCTAGTGTTACAACTCTCCCTGTGTTTGAACTATACCCGGTCTCCCCTATATCATACTGTCAGCAAATGACTATCGATTGTTAATAGTCAATTAAACAGTGCTAATGTTGTTTTGAAGTCATACTTGCATCTGATATCAGAATGAATATTGAGAGTAGCATGGTAAACAATACAGGGACCGTGCTGTCACTGTTCAAAAATGAACAAATGTGCGAATATAAAACCAATTTTATCTCAATGTTAATGTGCAATATTTTAAAAGATTACCATTTTATTTAATGCCGTTGGCTTCTAGTCCTCTATTTTGATACTTAGCATCGGTTTTCACTGTAAAGTAAGCTCGTCTTAGCTCCTAAGCTCGTTTTCACTGTAAAGTAAGCTCGTCTTAGTCTTCCACTGTGGTGAGGAAGTGGTTGTTTTGGGGAAGGAAAAAGTGCTGTGTGGACGTCACGCCGCGTCTGCAGGCGATTCTGTGAACGTAAGCGTGTGCCTTGACAACTTTCAGTTTTTTTTCATAAAACAAATATGTGGTGCGAGGATTTTAAAGCCATTTAAGCAGGTAGTGAATTACAGGTGGGTTTAGGGGGGATTGACTTAATTCATTAATGCTTGATCCCCCCTGAAGGACGTGAAAACAACATGTATGGGGGTCAGACCTCTAAACCAGTGGTTCTCAAACTTTATTTACCAAGTACCACCTTAGAAAAAATAGTCTCTCCAAGTACCACCTTACTGACCAGTACTGAAATACAGTAGCATTGTAACTGTACTACTCCCCAAAGTGCATTACAACAATAAAACACAAGTTCTCATTAAATGCTGTAGAAAAGCAGGTGACACGGTGGCTCAGTGGTTGATAAGCAATAAGGTCGCTGCTTCGAGTCCCAGCTGGGCCGGTTGGCATTTCTGTGGGAAGTTTATATGTTCTCCCCGTGTTGGCATGGGTTTCCTCTAGGTGCTCCGGTTTTAATTCGATGCAATTCAATTCACCTTGAATTGCATTGGGGCGTTGGGTAGTCTCTGTTAGTAACTGTACTATGAACATCAATCCCAATTGTGAGAGCAACAAATAACTTTGACTTCTAGTTGTTCAATTGGTAAAAGGTAGATTTTTCAGATGAATCATCTGTTGAACTGCATCCCAATCATTACAAATACTGCAGAAGACCTGGAACCCACATGGACACAAGATTCTCACAGAAATCTGTCAAGTTTGGTGAACTGTGGGAGTCCTGCAAGAACGTTTTCTTTGCCGTTCCAGATGACTTTCTTAATGAGTTATTTGAGTCATTGCAGAGATGTATGGATGCAGTCCTCCAAGCTAATGGGAGTCATACACAATATTAATTCTTTTTCCACTGCACCATAACTTTATATTCTATACTGTACTGTATTTCTGTTAAGTGACACGACTTTTGTCTAAGCAAAGTCAGACCTTACTGTACTAATTAAATAATTAAAAATCAAGACATAATCATATTTTATTTTGGCAAAATAAGCGTAATGAGGCCTTTGTCTTTCATTTAAGCCACTTCTGATGCCAGATGATCAACTAGAAGTCAAGTTATTTTTGTTGTTTCTAAAAATTGGATAGGCAACAAGACTTTTGTCAGTGCATATTCAAAGATCCCAGTGCATAATGTTTGACACTTCTGATTCTTGAGCCAGAATGGGTCAAATAAGAACAAAATAGCAAAAATAAATAAATAAATAAATAAATAAACAAATACACTACACTCTAAAAAAAAGGTTCTTCAGTGGTTCTTCAGAAGTTCTTTGCGATATTTGAGGTGCTATTTAGCACTTTTACTGTGTAAAGAACCTTTAAAGCACCATAAAGGTTCCTCAGTGGTTCTTCAGTGGTTCTTTAAGGTGGTCAGGGTGCTATATAGCACTTTTACTGTGTAAAGAACATTTAAAGCACCATAAAGGTTTTTCAGTGGTTCTTTGGGGTGTTTAAAGTGCTATATAGCACCACTACTACTGGTAAGCACTTGTTCTTATAGCTAATTCTCATAACTTTTATGCCGGTTTTATTTGCAGAAAGGGTAAAGTAACATAATGAGCACCTTAAAATATAGGTGCTATATAGCACCATTTGACAAAAGTGCTATATAGCACCTATTTTTTAAAAAAAACTGAGAAGGAAATGACACCAGAAACCTAGCATAGCTTATTTGGATAAAAACAAACCACAAATAGCCTACTGCAGAAATATAAACATGGTGCACTCATATTACTCTCTTCTACCATGATTCGCATCATGGATGTGCAGCCGACAAATCTGGAGCAACTGTATGATGCTATCATGTCAATATGGAGCAAAATCTCTGAGGAATATTTTCTGTGCCTTGATGACTCTATGCCATGAAGGATTAAGGCAGTTCTGAAGGCAAAAGAGGATCCAACCCGGTACTAGTAAGTACCTAATAAAGTGGCCGGTGAGTGTATTGATGGGAATTTTGTGATTTATGGTCCTCGAAGTTCAATTCAAAGGGAGTTATTTTCTTTTACAGAATTCGCTATTTAGAACCAACAACAGTCTGGCAGCCACTACAATGAGCTTTCACCTAGTTTTGTGACATCAACCTTAAAATTGACAAAAATCCTGCCCCAGACCTGATTCATGAGCGTCTAGTAGTGAATGGGAACAAGTCAGAGCTCATAGAATATTTCTGAGGGAGGGGCTTCATTGAACAAAGACATCAACAGACTATTTTCAGGAGAATAGAAACTGTGGTGGAGAATAAAGGCAAAAGATGTGAAACGATAATGCAATTTTTAAAAAATTAATCATGAACAAGAGCGCACCACATGTCATCATGTTGAATAATTCAAGGCTAATAGTTGCTTCACAAACAATTCAGAGTACTGGGTAACTGCTGCTAACAGTCATAACAAATGTCAGAGGTAAGTACAGCTTAAAGTGATCGTCCACCCAAAAATAAACACACACACAAAAAAAAAAAAAAAAAAAATTCAAAAAAAAAAAAATTCCAACAATTTTCAAAATATCATCTTTTGTGTTCATAACAGTAAAAAAAAGAACTTGCCATGGGAGAAATAAGTTGAACACGTCACCATTTTTCTCAGAAAAACATATTTCTAAAGGTGGTGTGGACTTGAAAATTTCACCAGATGTTGGTAACAACCTAATAAATCCATATATACTGTACAAAGAAAACAAATCTAAGTAGTTTACAAACCAAGTTATGCGTAATGGAATGAAATGACACAGGGAAAAAGTATTGAACACACGAAGAAATGGAGGTGCAGAAAGGCATGGAAAGCCCAGACAGCAGCTGAAATCTTTCAGCAGTTCTCTAGCAACCCTCTGCCCTTCGTCAGTGTAAATTAATATGAGCTACTTCGGTCCAACATCTACATTAGCAGGATGATGAAGATGAAACTAGAGTGGACATTTCAGTAAGACAATGATCCAAAACACAATCAAGGAAACCCTCAAATGCTTTCAGAGAAAGAAAATCAAGCTGTGGAATGGCCCAGCCAATCACCTGACCCGAATCCAATAGAGAATACAGAATTAAGCTCAGATTTGATAAACAAGACCCACAGAACCATCAAGATTTTTACACTCTGTTGAAGTCTGTGAACAAACACACACCTGAGCAATTTATGTGTCTTCATTCTCCATATGAGAGGCGTCTTTAAGCTGCCATCACATCATCTTTTTAATCCTCTTATACAAAAGTATTAAATACATTTCAGCAGTTCAGCACTTTCTCCTTGTGTCTTTCCATTGTTACACATAACCCATTTTCTGATTATTTTGGTTTTGATTTTTCTGTTTGTATTGTTTGGGTTTTTACCAAAATCTGGTTCAATTCCATGTCAACAACTCCTTTAGAAATATTATTCCCAGGAAAAACATGACCTGTTCAATACTTAATTCCCTCGATGTATGTGCTTTAAACTACTTGAGGGTAAGAGAACAGTACATTTTAATTTTGGGGAGAACTATGCCGTTCAGGACCTCACAGAGTTTTAAAAAACACACACATTGACAATTTAACCCAAGAATATGCGTTTTTTAAATGCTATGTTTGATCATAAGAAATAACCATTTGCAGTTGGTACAGTTCCTTTTCGATTATGTTGCAGAATTGAAAAGAAATCCATTTAATTTTCAGTTTTTGGGAGTCAAGGTTTTCCCCAAACATGTATAGCTATAGAGAACTTGCGTCCAAAGCTGCACAATTCCACACTATAGTATTATGTGCTACTTCCGATTACTTGAAAACAATAGGCAAAAATGATGTACATATTTCACAGAGACTCTGAAGTGGACATTTAGTGGATACTTTACAATGCCATAAGGGCATGGCAGAGGATTTACAAATATTCTTGTTTTAAATGACAACATGGACAACAGCTACTCGGGAAACACAGCTGGTCATGCATTGCATACCAAAATACCTGCCCTGAGGCACCGCGAATACAGACTTTCCTTAAACAAGACTTTAATGATAGAGTAGAGCAACAACAGAAAGAGCTCGCAAACACATCCCTCCCTCCTTTAATAGCTTGCAAAACACCCCGATGAGAGACTAATCCAAAACTCCAATATTACCTACTGCCCTATTATTACTGCAGAAACAACATTACAATGCACATATTGTGTGTGTGGGCTGGGTGTGTAAAGGTATGCAAACTATTCAGCATTTTATTGCCCTATGACTACCACAGATGAAACATAAAGGTTTTTTTATATTTCATAAATGATTTTTTTTACAGAGCAAGAAATTTTTCACAGTGTTTCCTAAAATATTTTTTCTTCTGAGGAAAGTCTGATTTGTTTTATTTCGGCAAGAATAAAAGTAGTTTAAATTTTTTTAAAATACATTTAATGTCAAGGTTATTAGCCCCTTAAGCATTTTTTTCGAGTGTCTACAGAACAAACCACTCTGTTATACAATGATTTGCCTATTAACCCTTACCTAATTAACCCTTTAAATGTCACTTTAAGCCGAATACTAGTCTTAAAAAATATTTAGTCAAATATTATGTACTTTCATCACAGCGAAGATATAAGAAATCAGTTATTAGAAATGTGTTATTAAACTATTATGTTTAGTAAAACGTGTCTGCTTTCTGTTAAACATAAATTAGGGGAAAATATACAGGGGGGCTAATAATTCTGACTTCAACTGTATACAGCCCACTTAAAATCAGGATTTCTGCAGATTTCACAACATCAAATTTAAGACTTTTTAAGACCTTTTTAGGAGAGCTATGAATGAAATTTCAGACTTATACAGGACAAAACAGTAAGGATTTTGTCCAATAGCCTGGTTGGTCCCACGATAAAAAGAAGAAAAAATAAATATATATTTATATATATTACACTACCTGACAAATGTCTTGTCGCTTATCCAAGTTTTAGGAACAACAAATAATAACTTGACATCTGGCATCAGAAGTGGCTTATATGAAAGCAAAAGGTCTCTAGATTATGCTTATTTTACCTAAATAAAATATGATCATGCCTTGATTTTTAATTATTTAATTAGGACAGTAAGGTCTGACTTTGCTTAGACTAAAGTCTTGTCACACACAGAAATAATGTACAGTATAGAATATAAAGTCGTGGTGCAGTGGAAACAGAATATTGTGTATGACTCCCATGAGCTTGAAGGACTGCATCTATACATCTCTGCGAAGACTCAAATAACTTAAATAACTTAATTATGCACGACTCCCAGAGTTCATCAAGATTCTTTGGATTCATCTTCAATGCCTCCTCCTTCATCTTACCCCAGGCATGCTCAATAATGTTCGTGTCTGGTGACTGGGCTGGCCAATCCTGGAGCACCTTGACCTTCTTTGCTTTCAGGAACTTTGATGTGGAGGCTGAAGAATTTGCCTTCGCCTTTGCCCTCGCCCCGCAGCACAAATGTTATGACACCTCAGGCTGTTGATGTTGCCACCCACTCTGCAGATCTCTCGAACGCCCCATACTGAATGTAACCCCAAACCATGATTTTTCCTTCACCAAACTTGCCTGATTTCTGTGAGAATCTTGGGTCCATGCGGGGTCCAGTAGGTCTTCTGCAGTATTCATGATGATTGGGATGCAGCTCAACAGATGATTCATCAGAATAATCTTTTCCAAATGATCAACTAGAAGTCAAGTTATTATTTGTTGCTCTTACAACTGAGATCGACGACAAGACTTTTGTCAGGTAGTGTATATTTACTTGCCACATCCAAAACTGTCTAATTAGTTATTTCTTTAAGTATTTTAAATAATGTCAAAACTAGCAAACCCTAGTTGTTATTAATAAACTTATATATAAAATATAAAAATATATTTCAACATAACTTTTCTAAAAAAAAAAAATTAATAAATAAAAATTACAAAATTAAAAAACCTAAATATATGTAGGTAAATAGAGTTTTTTTAATTTTGGTTTTTGAAATTTAAGACATTTTAAGATGCCGCAGAAACCCTGTTAAATGTTGATTTGTGATCTGGATGTGAACAAAATTTCAACCAGAATAACACACACACACTCACACACACACAAAAGAAATGACCTATCCCTAGTTTAAATCAAAAACGAATCATTCTAATATGCCAAATTGTCCAATTACAAATAAACGACAATAAATTCATACCAAAGCTAATTGTAATATATAATTATCATCTAAATTAAAGCAATTTCTCCTTATCAAAAAGTCATTTTTAGAAGGCAATAAAGTCACAATACAGTCTGGATCAGTCTTTCTTTTACTCTCTTATGTCAAAATACAAAAAAACAAACAGCATTTTAAATCATATTTCGAAATTAGTCCATGCACGAATCAGCAAGCAAAAGTATGCAGGGATACAAGATTTAAAGATAAAATATATTTCCACTGAAGAGGTTAATAGATTGAACAAAGGGTTGTTTTGTGCTCAGGAGTACAGGTGCTCTGCGTCAGCCAGAACACAAGGCACTTCTGAAGGAAGGTGTGCACAGCACACCAAATATTAACATAGTTGGTTTTACTTCTCATGCACAAACTCCCTCAAATCAAATCAAATCCCATTTAAACATCCAGCCTTTCTTTATTTAGTGTTCTTTAAGGGTCTGGTGGTGCGGCTGTGTCCATGTTTGAGCAGCATGCCGTGTAAGAGAGAGATTTGTTTGAGTAAAGAGGGGAAATTAAGGCACTGAGAGTCGAGTGGCTGGTAAAAGAGAGAGATGGTGATAGTCGACGGGAGGCAGAACGGGCCAAAAGAAAAAAAAAAGCAGAAGTGGGAAGGGAGGTTTTAGCGAAGGCCGTTTTCTTCGTCTTGTATGTTCTTCTTGATACGAAGCAGCATGGTTGTGAGCCACTGATCCAACCGTGAGATGGTGTCGTACTCCTTCACCTGAGGGAAATTATAGTGAAACCAAAGATGATTGACAGTATTATTTAATTTAATTAATGTGATGAATATTTTGAAAAGGTGTGGTGTGATGAAAGAACTTGTTTCTGCTGAAACTGCACTAATAAGACTTTCACATGACACATTAAATGGTCATCTGAAATTAGTGTTAACTCTGTTTTGTTTTTTTCATTTTTATCATATTAATTTAACCTATCCCAATATTTGAATTTTTGTTTAGTCATGTTTCAGCTGAGTAAAAGTCTGGGAATTTTAGTCAATCAAAATATAATGGTTATACGGATTATCACAATTATCATGCTACAAATTATACATGCTATTTAGTTTAGTGACGCTACAAAAAAATCATGCAAATTCATGCTTGATAACTTGCACTTAGCATGAACTAACAACAAACAACTGTATTTTCATTAACTAACATGAACAAATACTGTAATAAAATTATTGTTCATGCTAGTAAATGCATTAACTAACGTTAAAGGTGGAGTATGTAAGTTTGACACCCAGTGGCTGAACTAGGTATTGCATGCCTCGTTCAAAACACACAAGTGCAGGTTGCCAGATTGACAACAATCAACAGGAGTGAGCTTGACTATCGAGTCTAAAGGCTGATTTAAACGATGCTCTAATCACACGATCGAGGGAATATTCTCAACATTAAAAAGAGTTTTTCTTCTAACCAACACCTGAAATGTATATTTTACAAATGGCATCTTCTTCTTGCAGCTGAACAACAGAATAAACTGACAATGATCACCTCAGGAACAACACACGTGCTTTATGCGTTGTTAAATGCTAAATGCTAATGTGAGTTTGAATGCCATTTCCGTGACATTTATTGACATATACTGAAAGCAGCAGCAAATAGTCCACCTCAGAACTTGAAAATAAAATAAACCATTTGAAATTTAAATCTAGAACTGTGACTCAGTGCAAGACAACACATATCAGTGATTCAGCATGTACATTTGATAATGTTAAAGAGGTTTAACATGTATTAATTAGATTATAAACCTTAGCATTTCTTTGGAGTGCAGTAAGTGAACTATTCTGTGCTTCTGAACGGCTATATTTAAATTTCTGTCTTGCTTTGTGTGGTGCAAACAGCCAAATTGTGTAAAATTACTGTGTATCTCGTTACAAAGCATGTTGTTAGGACACGAGGGTTACAATGTAAGCTGCTTACCTAATGTTTACGTTCATATTATTTATATTATTCGCCAATTAATAACCACCTCATGTGGAACTCTGAATCAGCATCTCATTTTTGATTCTGCTACTGTCCACCGGAGGTCGCATTTCAGGCACAGACGCATGCTTTGAGAGCCTTTCGGACTGAATGAATGAAATGCACTGTTTTCCAGCAAGGCAACCTGGAGAACTGAAATATAATTGGCTAAACTGGCATTGGGTAGGTTTAAAGAACCAAAACAATTACAGCGTTCCAGCACATAACAGACATTTTCAAAGCAGAATATCTGACTTCAGCATTGTTTTTCAGATAAACAAGAATGTTCACTTAGCATGTTTCATAAACTGCAAACATATTATGGTATTTTAATGCTTTAGTGTACACTCAAAGTAGCTGGAAGTCATTCATTTTCAATAGGAGCCGGTGGCGATCAGCAGCGAGGAGTAGCACAGGTACTTACAGGTAAAAGTAACTTTATGGTAATCAGCGTCAACCAAACAGAATGTTGAAGTCCACCACTTAAAAGGAGTCTAGTCAGCACAGTCATTGTGAACTTTGGTTCCGACCACAGTTTTTCCCAAGGGTTTTAATTTTGCGGTCACTGGATTTCCAATTATTTATAATGTTTTCTTACAGGGACATACAATAAAAAGATTAGTGGTGAGTGACTGATGTGCATTAATGTTTATATAT
>CAIGQQ010033860.1:2607104-2657695 GCA_903798035.1 Danio albolineatus
ATATATATATTTATTTATTTATTTATTTATTTTTTAAACAGTGGGAATTTCATGTGACAGTACAAAACAGTACTGCTGCTTCAGGATATTTCAGACATATGGACACATATTAAATGGAGCAAAGCCACAGCACACGCAACAACTTGATCTTGCATTGTTAAATGAATCTGATAAAAAGCGTACAACATTTTCACGCTAGAAAGCATGTTTCATGCAGAAATGTAACCGATTTGCTGATAATTCTGCAACGGCTCCTTTAAATTTGAGATCAATGTAGCGAACTTTGACGCTCTCACCGCCTTCAGTGTGAACGTACAGTTAGAAGAGTCAAAAACTTACATCCAGGACCTTTAACTAATACAACCTTATTGTAAAGAGTTACATTGTAAAGGTACACTAAACTTTCCAATCCATTTTCATGATTTATATTATTATTTTAATACAAATGAACACACTCTGTTCTTAATATTAATTAAAACAATTTAAAAAATGTTTTATATTAAAGTAACGTACATTTGCGTATAAAAAATGATTAAGCATCCACTACTGCAATCAGTACAGCGAAGCTTTATTTATTAGGTTTCATTAAAGGTCCTGTGAAGTGCTTTGAAATGTGCATTTATATTTGATGTTTCACATAATCTCAACCGAAACACGAAGAGACAGTGTAGCTCCTCCCCTTTTAAAAAAAATAGCCAATAGCGTTTTGTTATCACAGCTCTGCCAGTGAGAGTGGTTGACCTCAAGTGTATCAAATGAAAAGCCTCTTGAAGTGGGCGGGGCATGTCAGTTAGTAGAGAGCATTTGATTGGTCAGAAGTATGATGTGACATGAATAAAACCGTTGATGCATTTAGGAGGAAGTAACAAACAACAAGCTTTACATGTTTATATCAGTTTTATATCTTCTAAAAGCTAATTTTGTCACTGTTTTGGAGCGCACTAGCTTATGGATATCCTAAAAATGATTAATACTGATACTAACATCTAACAAATTGATTTTAATTCCATGGGACCTTTAAGGGTTGTGTGAAGGAACACAGAATTGCTGTCTGACACTTTATCACATTATCAAAATGGCACAGAGATTGTTAAACCTGTTTCCAGATCATCACTGAAGCCAGGATAATGCAAGAACACGTAGTTAATGTTACTGTATATATTCACATGAACAAACATTGAACAATAGAGGTATTAAAGCATTTATTCATGTTTGTTCATATTAACTCACGGTGCATTAACTGATGTTAACAAGCACAGCGATGGATTATAATAATGCATTAGTAAATATTGAACTATGTACAAGGATTGTTCAGTGCTTGTTCAATCGTGTTAGTAAACACATTAACTGCGTGTCCCATATTGTAAAGTGGTACAGATATAGCAGATAAAGCAAGAACACATTAATGCTTCCTAAGAGAACAAGTTGAAATGAGGCGGATTTAAACCCTTGATATCTGGCAACTGTAAATATGCACTGTGAAAAATGTTTTGTTTTCATATTTAGTTTTCCCCATTTATTTATGCGTTTGAGTCGCATTTTGAGACCTTGATCTTTCTTCTGACAACTTTTAACCTTGGAGCCTTGTAAAAAGTGACTTTTATTAACATTTTTAAAAGCTGAATTTGATGTATTCTCTGGGTTGGTGTTGTATATTACAGTACAAAAACATTGTAATAAACTTCCAGTACATTTATTTCTCTATATATTATTTTAAACTACTAACATGTCTATAAAGTCACTTTGTTAAACTGTAGTGCTGAATTTTCAACATCAAAGTTTGACAGAGCAGAGATCAAAGTCCCATAATGAAATTCACAACTGTAAATAAACAGAAAGCACAAAATACGGAAACTGCTAATGTGAAGGTTTTTTAAAAACTGCTACTTTTTTTCTCTGCTCCAAATTTTGTACAACTTTTTTAAAGTTTTTTTTTTTTTTTTTTTTTTTAAATCAACGACACTGTCTGTTATTTTAGTGTTTAGCACTTTTTGGGGGGTGAAGGGTCATATTTAATTACAATATAATCTTTAATCTTTTAAGTCATAAAAGTCTTGCAATAACCCCCAGTAACCGTCCAGGGTTTTTCCAACGATTTCCACTATAGAAGATTAAAGTTGACAGGTTGACATCTCGAGTTATGGAAAAAATGTTGACAAACCTATGAATATTTTTCTGAAATCACACTAGCACAGAGGTTGAAAAAAAGGAAATGCCAAACAAGGCTTGTCTTACAGCATCGGTGTATGCATCCACATTCTGCTCCTCAAAGGCATCTAAAAGTTTCTGCAAAAAACATACAAAAACAACATTTTAGGCACCTAATTCATCCATCATCTTTCCATCAGGACTTCAGTGTGCTCCTGTTCCGAAACTATCGAGCCAAATCAGTCTTAAAATAATACATTTACAAAATCAAATTCATATATGCACAGCACAATTCACATATACAAAATTCAATTCGTAAGTTTTAAACATGATTTGTAAACACACAAATCCAATTCGTAAATTCAAAAGTTGATTTGGAAATATCCAATTCAGAAATTCAAAACACGATTCATAAACACAAATCTAACTCGTAAAATCAAAACGCGATTCATAAATATCCAAATCGTAAATTGAAAACACGATTCATAAACACACAAATCCAAATCATACTCAAAACACGATTTGTCAACACACAAATCCAATTCATAAATTCAAACCTTGATTCGTAAATATCCAAATCATAAATTCAAAACCCGATTCATCAACACACAAATCCAATTTATAAATTCAAAACTTTATTCGGAAATATCCAATTCGTAAGTTCAAAACACGATTCATAAACACACAAATCCAATTCATAAATTCAAAACTTGATTCGGAAATATCCAAATCATAAATTCAATACACGATTCATAAACGCACAAATCCAATTCGTAAATTCAAAACACGATTCATAAACAAACAAATCGAATTCATAAATTCAAAACTTGATTCGGAAGTATCCAATTCGTAAGTTCAAAACACGATTCATAAACACACAAATCCAAATCATTAATTCAAAACACTATTCGTAAACACACAAATCCAATTCATAAATTCAAAACACGATACATAAATATCCAAATTGTAAATTCAAAACATGATGCATAAACACACAAATCCAATTCGTAAGTTCAAAACACGATTCATAAACACAAATTCAATTCGTAAATTCAAAACACGATTCATAAACACAAATCCAATTCGTACATTCAAAACACGATTCATAAACACACAAATCTAACTCGTAAAATCTAAACGTGATTCATAGATATCCAAATTGTAAATTCAAAACACGATTCATAAACGCACAAATCCAATTCGTAAATTCAAACCTCGATTCATAAGTATCCAAATCGTAAATTCAAAACAGGATTCATAAACACACAAATCCAATTCATAAATTCAACACTTGATTCGGAAATATCCAAATCATAAATTCAAAACACAATTCATAAACGCACAAATGCAAATCCGTAAATTCAAAACACGATTCATCAACACACAAATCCAATTCATAAATTTAAACCTCGATTTGTAAATATCCAAATCATAAATTCAAAACACAATTCATAAACACACAAATCCAATTCGTTAATTCAAAACACGATTCTTAAATGCACAAATCCAATTCCTCAATTTAAAACACGACTCATGAACACACAAATCTAATTCGTAAATTCAAAACTCAATTTGTAAATATCCAAATCGTAAATTCAAAACACGATACATAAACACACAAATTCAATTCATTTGGCAAAAAAATTCATGACTTTTACTTGTGAATTTACGAATTGTAGGTTGTATGTATGAATTGTGTTTTAGATTTACGAATTGGATTTTGTAAATGTGAATTGGGCTGTGCATGTACAAATTTTATTTTGTAAATGTATCGTTTTTGAGACTGGCTCCATACAAAACACACGCCAAATTCACAATACTACAACATTTATTTCATACAAATTGGTTTTACAATTTTTTAAATGTTCATTCAGCAGAATATTTAAAATATAATTGCATCATGTTACACACACCAACTTAGACATGCATATTCAAGGAAACAAAAATACGTTGATGTTAAAGTAAAATGACATGTAAATATTACTGACACACAAAATGACTATTATAAAGGCTGCGGCAGAAAATTTGTTTATTGATTTATTTTGTCTGTGCGCTGTTTTGTGGAAACACCTGCCAGACGTGACGTCAAATAAACTCAAAAGCAGTTTTTAGTTCAAGAAGCGTGTCGAGGGCTTGAGAGATACCGGAGCCGTTTAAAATATTTGAGACTTGCTTTCCACTGGCACATAACATTTATTTCACATACTGTTCCCTCAACAATAAATTTGCAAAGTCATGCAAGGTTCAGTAATTGAGCATAGTGGTGTGTTCATGCACAACAAGCAGGTCAAGAGAATAAGAGTGCAGTAACTAAGGTTTCTTGTTAGATATCAAATGCAAGCTACACATTCTACATGTACCACAGTGAAATGTAGCAGTAAAACAGACTTAAAGGGAGTAAATGCATGAAATTGTAACAATTAGTATGCTCGGATAAGCATTTTAAATTCAGCTTTATTTAACTCAAGTTTATTTGTATTTAATAATTGTTTCAAAGAAGCTTTACAAAATGTGCATATTATTGCAATACAATCAAATTAAGTTAAAAAGTTACAATTAAATATAAGTTACAGACATAGTTAACCTGCAATGTTATAACCTATAGGTCAGTGTTTCTAAACCACGCTCCTGAAGGACCACCAGCTCTGCACATTTCCCGTGTCTCCTTAACCATACAAACCTGATTCAGATCAGTTGCTCATTAGCAGAGGCTAAAAGACCTGATATGGGTGTGACAGACAAAGGAGACATCCAAAACATGCAGGGTCGTGTTATCGTACGCATTAAAGGGTTAAAAATGTGTTAATTTTTAAACTTTAATTATTCAGCGATTCCTCCGCGTACCACTAGAAGTAAGCCTGCGTACCACTACTGGTACACGTACCACAGTTTGAGAACCACTGGCCTAGATTATATGATGACCTTAGTGTCATCTCTCTTCAGAGTAACTTGTTTCCTCAGGATCTTCAGGCACATCGAAGACGTCTGGACGTTTGATGCTACTCAAACAGCTGTCGCTAGATGTCAATTTTACCATGTGTTAAAGAATGAATAATTTTATGATCTTATTGTATAAAAGAGAATCTCTATGCTTAGTTAGGCTGTCAGTGGAAAGATGTTATTGTGCCATTCTGATAAGATGCCTGCTGGAGAGCAAGACATCCTTGAAGTAGATAAGTATTCTTTGTGTATGTGAGTGTGTGGGAAACATCCTCCTGTTGTGTCTGATCTCTGTATGCTTGACGCCTAAGTAATCATTGGAGATATTGTTCCGAATTGTACGCACACATTTGGAAATTTTCCAAGTCTATCTGTGTTTCAACCAATCAGGTAAAAACAGCTATATGTATGACGCAGTTAGTGACGGATGTTAGAGTCTAACTGTTGTTGATTTGAGTGTTGGAGCTGGCTTCTGCTGATGAAATTGCAAACTATCTTCAGTAAACTTTCTTTGATTGAATAATTGACTCTGGGTTTTATTCATCTGACACAGAGGTTATTTATGGGTTGAAACTGCTGGTTCCCTAACACCAGGGTGCAAAATACAAAGACGATCAGAGAAAGTGAGGATCAGATCACTTGTAAAAATGAAGCAGTACTGTTATCTGAGCATGTTTTGACCACTTTTAATCTCATCAGGATGAGAAAGATCCATTTACAGACACAGACACTTCTAGTTATGTCAAGGTTAGGTAGATAACCTGATCTCACTCTTTCTGATCAAATAAGTGTAATGATCTGCATCAGCGAGTGACTGAGTTGCTGTCATGTTTGTGCAGTGATGCTCTGAAAACATGTGCTTGGATTACTTTTTCTTTCAACTCTTCCAGTTGATTTTCTTGCCCTTTAGATATTTATATTATCCAGTCTTTCTTTTGAGTCTGAAACATGACACTGCCTTTCCTTGTGTCTCATCATGCCAAATGCAAACATACACCTTCCTGATCTTTTGTTCATTTCTTTTGTTCAATCAATGTGAGTAAAAGCAGTGCTTTCTCACTGACTTGACTAGTTGTCAACATGTATATTGTCACGGCAGATATTTGGAATTTGAAATATTCAGAGAGAGGCCTCACAAATATTCACATAGAATAGGTGAGAGGGTCACATTTATTAACTCTTAACCATCAAAATAAAGAGCCAAGCCTCTGCATTTGAGTAAAAAAAAATGTATTCTATCTTAATGTGTTGAAGTTTTAGCACTATTTTAATACAGATAGGTTTCATCAGAAATATATACAGTTGAAGTCATAATTATTAGCCCTACGTTAGGCACGGGACGATAACCGTTTCCAAGGTATACTGCGGTTTGGAAAAGTCAAGGTTTAAAAACCGCCAAACTTTTCTGCTATACTGTTCCTAATGTACGAGTAAGATTTTTTTTTTATTTATGTTTTTTTGTTTTTTTTTATATAGGACAACAGTATCTCCAGCAGAAAAGATCTCCAAAGATAGGTGTTTTAAATGATAAAGAAATCTGTGTTATTGAACTAATGAAGACAGCAGAAGTCAATGATTCATTTGAATTATTTAGCCTGACATGTTTACTGTAACAAAGATCCTCAAAATAAAATATATTGTGTTCAAAGGGGAAAAAGGTTTTGTTTTAAGCCATTTAAAAGAATATATATTATTCTATTATTCTATATATTAGAATATATCACAATACAGTCATACCATGATATTTTTATCCAAGGTTATCATACCGTCAGAATCTTGTACCGGCCCATGGCTACTCTCAATTATATATATATAATTTTTTTTTTCCTTCAAATATTTACCAAATGATGTTTAACAGAGCAAGGAATTTTTCACAGCATTTCTTATAATATTTTTTTCTTTTGGAGAAAGTCTTATTAGTTTTATTTTGGCTTGAATGAAAGCAGTTTTAAATTAAAAAAAAACATTTAAGGTCAGTATTATTAGCCCCCTTAAGTTATATATTTTTATTGTCTACAGCAGGGGCTCCTAAACTTTTCTGCTCGTGACCCCCAAAATAACAGTTCGAGTGATTCGCGACCCCCACTATCCTTGGAGGTGGTTATAAACATAGAAACATCGCATAGAACACACACCAATAGTCACTATATAAACAAGCTTATTGACAACACGAGAAAGTGCGACAGTCTAACAACATTATTTTTTTATTATCATTATTTATTTATTTCATTTAATATTAACCTCCCTTAATGAGAATGGTGAGCACAACGTTTACAGCACAAGACTATTCTTGGTTTAATTTCGGAGATCGACACTTGGAGAACGTCCTTTATGTTCAGTCGTGGCCTTTATTTTTAATGTACGTGAGTGCCCTAAAGGTGTCAAAGTTTAACATTGTGCCATAAAATCAATCTGCTGCAATTAACACTATTGCTGTGTCATTAATCTAGCATAATAACCTTAGAGGATGAATTGAAAATTTGGTCACACTTTATTTTGATGGGCAGTTTGTTGAATTTAAGTTACATTGCAACTAATTCTCATTAGATTATAAGTAGACTGTTAGGTTGGGGTTAGTGTAAGTTGACATGTACTTGCAAAGTTTCTTATAGTCAGTTAAATGTCTGTTGAATGTCAGTATTAACAGATATTAAGCAGACAGTCTACTAATACTCAAACGGACCATCGAAATAAAGTGTTACCAAAAATTTGTGTCCTATTTATATGCTAAAAAGGCAATAATGGTCCAACATTCCTGACCATTATCACTAGTAAAGCCTAGAGAAACAGGGCATCAATATATTGTAAACCATTAGGTTCAAATATTCTTTTCCAGTTATCAAAGAAATAACTTGTTCCTTAATTTAAGTTTTGTAACTATTAAGTTGTTTTAAATTCAAAAATGTAATATATAAAGCCTAAGAATGGTGGAAAAATATATTATGTGATAATATATTTATGTTTATTAAAACCACATGGGTCTCCACTTTTGCTAGAGCCTTTTTCATATTGGTTTTAACAAACTTATCCCTAAAGTTTTTCTAAACTTCTTCATTTTCTTGTCGGCTTAGTCCCTTTATTAATCTGGGGTCGCCACAGCGGAATGAATCGCCAACTTATCCGGAGCACCCGAAGGAAACCCACACCAACACGGGGAGAACATGCAAACTCCACACAGAAATGCCAACTGACCAAGCCGTGGCTCGAATCAGCGACCTTCTTGCAGTGAGGCAATTGTGCTACCCACTGCGCCACCGTGAGGCCCTTTTTAAACTTTTTAACAAAAACTTTCTTCCTTTTTCACAACTGTTGCAATTTATGGCCAAGAATTATTGGTCATCTGGTTCTCCCTATGATCATGCATGGACGGATCATAAAGGCACACCTGTTTCAGACAAAATCTATTCAAAGTGATTCATTTTCAACTCAAATCAAATGTGGGGCCACACAAACTTTTCGCTCGAGTCTCAAAAAATTTAGTGCGCTCCAGCAACCAAAATCATGTCACGTGCACCCAAAGCAAACCTCTGCAAACACCACAATGACGTCACAGTAACCGCGCACACTTAAGTCAACTAGCAAACGCGTTGAGTATAAATCAGCCTTAACATTGTGGAATGGCCTTCTAAGAAACCCTAAATATATACGTCGGGTAAAATAAAGGTTTGTCATTTACAAGCTCTTGAACTTGAGATTCAGTTTACCTTCATGAGTTTGCATTCACGAGAATCTGAGAAGGCTGGAAACATTTCTTCGTATTTCTGAAGGGCAAGCTGCAAGGAGTGACATCAAAGAAAGGATAATGAGGGACTGAAAACAACACACCTGCTGTACGTCAGCTTGCCCTAAACAGTGTGCTTCATACCTTAGCGTTCAGCATGTCAACACAGAAGTGACAGAGAGCGGCTTTAAAGAAATAGTCCTTTGCACTGTATTTCAGTAAAGTGCTGTCCATCGCATGTGTTGCAACCTAGAAACACACACAAAGCAGATTGCCAACATTTTTTCCTCAAAAAATTGTTTTGTTTTTTCTCACATGAAAAGTAGTAACACTTGGTTATATACACGCTTCATTGGCTATTACATGGCATATTATGCGACACATTTAACAACATTTAACAGCATACAGGGTTCCTGTTCTTTCATGAAAAGCAGATTCGAGGACTTTTTAAAGCACCATTAATTTTCAATTCGATGAATTCACTACTGGTAATCTTCAAATGTAGTTTGTGAAATATTGTTCAAATGTGCATTATTTGTCACAGTTCTTGTACAAGATTTAAATTAAAGATTTTAAATTAACAATTTGTTCATTTTTTTAAAAAGTACAATCGTTGAAATATCACCATTAACTATAAATTCAAGCACTTTCAAGAATCTAGGGTTTTTGTTTTAAGTACTGTCCAGGGCTGGAATTCATATTCCTGAAAGTACTTTCACGAAACGTGGGAAGCCTGTGCATAACATCGTAAATAAAATGCTCTAAAACTATTCTAATAAAATCAATCATTACATTATTTTTAAATAAAACCTTTTAATTATAATCTAAAATCGTATATAAAACTTCAAAAACAATCAAATGGTTAACAAAATAAATCAAAACTTTACAGAAGTTTATTTAAAATAACTTTCTATATACAATAGTCAACATTCTAAGTGAAACAAAAATGTTTTTCAAAATTGTCCTAGGACAAGGATGGGTGCTGTTCGATAGTTTTAGGACAACTTTGATTAAAGGTGATGATCCACTTCAAATGTTCATTAATTCATTTATTCATTATCTTTCCGTTGGCTTAGTCCCTTTATTTATCAGGGGTCGCCACAGCAGAATGAACCAACAACTTATAACTTAAAATATGTTTTACGCAGCGGATGCCCTTCCAGCCACAACCCAACACTGGGAAAAACCCATACACTCTCGCATTTACACTTATATGAAATACACAGTTCAATTCACCTATAGCGCATGTATTTGGACTGTGGGGAAACCGGAGCACCTGGAGGAAACCCACGCGAACACCAGGAGAACATGTAAACTCCACACAGAAACGTCAACTGGCCCAGCTGGGCTCGAACCAGTAACCTTCTTGCGGTGAGGCAAGAATGCTAACAACCGAGCCACTGTGTCGCCGTTCACTTCAAATGTTGACTATTCTATATATTTTTCAACTGTTTCTCTGGTTGCAGAAATACATCTTATAACATTTAAAAATGAGGCGGTCTAAAAAGTATATGTTTTCCGTATATATTTAGTTACAACATTGACATTTTGGTGTTTATACTCATATTCAAAAACACATTTGTGAGAAAGAGTTAATGTGTGACTTTATGATATACAAATATAAAGTTAAGAGTAAAACCAAACATGTTCTCTCATCTATTTGTTAGATCCTGAAACCTGACATAAGATTTATAGTGATAACAGGACTTAAACGAAATCTACTAAATGTGATGGAAAAAATAAGTGATGTACTGTACAGTGTATAAGTATTCAACACGTCACCTTTTTCCTCAGAAAACATATTTCTAAAGGTGCTATTGACTTTAAATGTTCACCAGATGTTGGGAACAACCAAAGAAATCTATATATGCAAAGAAAACAAATCAAATTAGTTTACAAAAAATAAAGTATTTGTAATAAAATGAAATGACACAGGAAAAAAGTATTGAACACATGGAGAAACGGAGGTGCAGAAAGGCAGTGAAAGTCCAGACAGCAGCTGAAATCTTTCAGTAGTTCTTCAACAACCCTCTGCCATTCCTCATTGTAAATGAATATTAGCTGCTTCAGTCCAACATCTACATTAGCAGGATGATGAAGATGAAACCAGGCTGGACATTTCAGCAAGACAATGATCCAAAACACAGCCAAGGAAACTCTCAAATGCTTTCAGAGAAAGAAAATCAAGCTGTGGAATGGCCCAGCCAATCACCTGACCCGAATCCAATAGAGAATACAAAATAAAGATCAGATTTGATAGACAAGACCCACAGAACGATTTTTACACTCTGCTGAGCAATGCATGTGACTTCATTCTCCATATGAGAGGCGTCTTTAAGCTGCCATCACCAAAAAGCCTGTGATTAAAGTATTAAATACATTTAAGTAGTTAAGTACTTTCTCCTTGGGTCATTTCATTATTGCACAGAACCCATTTTTCTGATTTATTTTTTATTAGTTTTATTTGTATCCTTGTATTGTTTGAGTTTTTACCAAAATCTGGTTTAATTCAATGTCAACAGCTCCTTTAGAAATATTTTTCCCAGAAAAAGACCTGACATCTTTCCCTCTACTGTATATGTTGGTAGTAAAAACCTAATTTCTATATCAAAAATCAACGTTAGCTACACATTGACGCAAAATTTGCATGACGAAATACTTCTTTTTATTAAACAAAGATAACCCATATAATGTACACGCTTTCACAAAGGATCAATTGTACTGAAACCAGTCTGTGTTATTTTTTACCTGTTCATAGATCTCGATGGCTTTAGGGTACTGTTCCAGTTGAGCTGCATAGGTGGCAACTTTAAGAAGACACTTGTTGGCTGAACTTTAGCATCAGAGACACAGCAAACATATTAGCAACAATGTGACATTCATAGAGCATGACTCATGACTACATTAACAGAAAAAAACCCCCAGAGATCATGTGATAGCCAATAATAGAGACTCATGTCATAAATTTGCGTAAAAAGCCATGTATCTAAATAATGGTACTTTAAATGTGAGACGGGCCAAAGTGTTCAATCCTGAAAAGGTAATTCACACCATTCGCTTATTTGTGTTTATAAGTAACCAATTTTCTACTGGTTTCCTCTGAGTAATCGCTTAGGGTTGATAAGTCTTGCGCAACAGGAGTAAAAATAACCTCAAAAGACGCCATACCTTGTGGACTCCTCGCCTTTGTAATAGTCTGCCGCCTGTTCGTAGTGAGCAATGGCCTAGGAAAAGACCATAAAGATACTGAATACAGTAAAAAAAAAACTTGATTATTTCAATATTGCTTAACCCCTTAACTGTCACTGTTCCATAGGTACGTTTTAGTACATTGCTAATTAAAGCGGAACTGAATTGCCTTTATTTGACAAATTATATAATGTGCATGAACTTGGTGAACTCAAAATGTGGGGTGACAGTTAAGGCATTAAATATAGATACGTCTGATTAATTATCTCTTGGTTTATTCATAGAAAATAATCAATGTCGCAAAGGCTGACCTTGTCAATGTCGACCAGTTCAGTCTCATAAATTTCAGCAATGGTTACGTGGTGTTTCGCTGCGATTGTAAATCGGCCCTGCAAGTTGTGAAACACAAAACAAAGAAAGTACAATGTTTTAGAGGATCCTCGAGTGGGTTGTTTTCATGCCACCGAGGCCAGAACAAACAGGTGAGATAAAAAACACTGATATTTCACTTAAAGGAAATGACTTGGCTCATCTTATCTGAAATTTCTATCTAGTTCATCTGTAAATTCCTCAAATGATCGGCTTTTAAAAGTAACAGATTATATTGATAACACAAACAAAAGCACTAAGCCAATGCCCTTTTATTAATCTTAATAAGCAGCTTCTTATAGTTATTAACTACACATTGTGACAGTTTTTTGGGGATTTCACTTGCTAAATTTTCCAAAACAGCATATTATTTGTAACTTCTTAAACTTCTATAATAAAGTAACGTTTGGAGGGATTTACATTTTCAGTTTTGATCTAGAAGAGATAAATAAAAAGTCTAAACATACATAGTTTTAAAGTATTTGGAGATCGACACGTTAAGACCTTTAAAAAAAAACTTAAAAAATCACATCCTTTAAAATGATTTTTTATTTTATTATTATTATTATTTTTTACAATTTTGTGCAAAATTCCATGTTTTGATTTTGGGAGCGGTAACTATAAAAGTTTATTTCTTGACCCTGGATAGAGTAAAAATTGTGATTTTGAAGTCAAAACACTGTCGAAAAAACCTTATGTAAAATATAAAGTCATATACGTATGCCTCTGGATAGCCACTGAAACACTGATCATTTTTTCACCTGAAAACGAAGATTTATGCAAGTACAATGAGATAAACTGAATGCAATGTACGATTTAAGTACAATCATTGAACAATGAATAAGCACAATGAATGAACTTGGTTTGAAGGCTTTTCAGAGCTACAATTGTTTATTTTAACTAAATAATAATTTTCCTAAATGCATACTGTTTGAGCAACTTATATGTTTATTTAAAAAAATAACTATTCTCAATTCGGTTAATACTAGACATTGTATTAGATCAGTGGTTCCCAAAGTGAGGGTCGCGAGACCATGAGGGGAGGGTTGCTTGATGATTTCCAACAATGTTATTTAACTTATTAAACTATTAGAATTAACATATTTTATCCATAACCTACAGAAGATAAAGTATTCAATAGTTACATAAAAAAACAACAATCAAATTCAATTCTTTTTTCATTGGATTGGGACCCCAGGGGTTATTACGCTAGATTAATGACACAGCAGTAGTGTTAATTGCAGTAGATTGATTATACGGCACAATCTTAAACTTTGACACCTTTACAACACTCACGTACATTAAAAATAAAAGGCCACGACTGAACATAGAGGATGTTCTCCAAGTGGCAATCTCCAAAATTAAACCAAGAATAAACTTGTGCCCACCATTCTCATTAAGTGAGGTTAATATTAAATTAAACAAATGGATAATGACTTTAATATAATGTGAATGGAAGTGAATGAAACCGAAATTCTAGAGCCAAAAAGATTCAAATGGCTGCGCAAACTCGTAAGTGTAGAATAAGGTAGAATAATAGTTCATATTGGTGTGTGTGCACCGTTGTGTGCAACGTTTGTATGTTTACAACCACCTCAGAGGATAGTGGAGGTCGTGAGTCACTGGAAGTGTTATTTTAGGGGTTGCGAGTTGAAAAGTTTCGGAATCCTTGTGTTAGACAACTTACAGTTGAAGACAGAATTATTAAATCCCCTGAATTATTAGCCCCCCTGTTTTCCCCCAATTTCTGTTAAACGGAGAGATTTTTTCAACACATTTCTAAACATAATAGTTTTAATAACTCATTTCTAATAGCTGATTTTTATTATCTTTGCCCAGATGACAGTAAATATTAGATATTTACATACTATATTTACATACTATATTTACATAATATATTTTTCAAGACACTTCTATACACCTTAAAGTGACATTAAAAGGCTTAACTAGGTTAATAAGGTTAACTAGAAAGGTTAGGGTAATTAGGCAATTTATTGTATAATGATGGTTTGTTCTGACTATCGAAAAAAAATAAAGCTAAAGGTGGCTACTAATTTTGACCTTAAAATGTTTTTCAAAAATTAAAACTGTTTTTGTTCTAGCTGAAATAAAACAAATAAGACTTTTTCCAGAGGAAAAAATATTATAGGAAATACTGAGACAGTTTCCTTGCTCTGTTAAACATCATTTGGGAAATATTTAAAAAAGGGAAAAAAATTCAAAGGGGGTTTAATAATTCTGATTTCAACTGTACTTCTTAATTAGTTTTTAATATAAAATAATGCAGTAAATGAAACAGAAACATAGGTAAAACGTGTTATTTAGTTGCTGTTTATTTACAAAATGATTATGACTGTTTGACAAATTAAAGAAAATAACCAATCTCTGAGTCAAACTGCCCCAGAACATGAAATCAGTATGCAGATTTTGAACGCATTAAGTAGATTATTAATCATTTATATAATGTAGATTTTTCCCTGTTTGCTTTCTTTGGATTACAACAAATAAAAAAGCATTTCAACAACCACTATCAACTGTAACTTTCTAGAAGTCTATAGTTAATATACTGTAGATTGTACTGTATATAGATTAGTACATACTAAAACACATGAATCATGTTACTCTGCCCCCTAGTGGTGCATCAACTGTCTTGCAACAATGTATATATTAAACAATTTCGAAAAAAGCAACTCTACTAATGTTTACACCGTTTACAAACAAGGATTTCAGAAATACTCTTACCATGTCTGTATAGATCTCAATGGCCCTGTTCAAGCAGTTTATGGCCTCTGTGGAAAAAAATGACAGACAGCTTTCAATGAACTGCAAATGTAGGTCGTATGAGAATGCAAAGACAATAAATTCTTCTTAAACAATAAATCTAGTGTGAATGAATTCGTATAATTATTTGTATTAATTGTGCTCAAACTATTAATTCATACAATGTTTTTGTTAAGCAAAGAATCCTGAAAGAAAGCCTCTCAACACTGCTAATAATACGAACCATTATTTATAATTATCAGCAAATTATAATGACTTCTGAAGATGAAGATCAGAATATTACTGTTGCTGCTTGTTCAAACTACTTCTTTAAAATAAGTTGAAACTAGGGCTGTGCGATTTGGGGAAAATATCTAATTGTGATTTTTTGACAGATATTGCAATTTGATTTGCGATTTATTTTTGTAAACAAACTTCAGCTTAATAATCTGTATCTTAGCTTCTTACTGCTAAAATGCAGTGAGCGTTAGTTAAAAAAAGAAACTGAAAAGATATTAACTTACTCCAACATTTATTCAAATTTATTTCAAAGTAATTAGAAATTAAACACTCGTTTTCTCTAGAGCAAACGGCAAGCACAGAATGCCCTTACCTTTCTGTAAACAAGTTCAACTCAAATTAGGGAGATTGTGTAGCTTATTATACAAACAAAAAAATAATAATTATAAAAATACAGAACACTCAGCAAACTGAGATGGCTGATAAGAGCCTTTCTATAGCTTATAATGTCTAAAAACAAACTAATATCACAGATGCTACACAAATTATCACCACATTTAACGTACAGTTGTGGTACTGCAAAATGGGTAAAATATGTGCAAGACAGAAGAGTTTATCTCCTATCCTGCATCTGGATGAGGTTTTTAATTAAAAGGACAGTGTTTTTAGTGAGATAGTGAGTTATGGTGTAAGTTATCTCCTTGGTGCCTTCGTGGTGTTTTTTCATATGGTGTAATGGCCACAAATAACTCTGAAATTGTACTTTGCTGTTGCTTGCTGCTAGACCGAGTGTCATTAGCAATACTTTCAGTTGACTTATTAGCAAGACACTCATTTAGCCGCCTGTGGTGCTTTTTTAGGTGCTAGCTGTTGTATTTCCTTATGATGTGGCAACAATTCTGCGATAGCTCTTACAAATTATCATTTTTGTTTGGTGTCTGCAAGCCTGGATTAGGAATTCAAAGGCCCCTGGGCACAATGTCTTGTAGGGCCCTCTACCTGGCCGCACCCCTATAGTTGAATTAAAAAGTAAGATTCATATAATATTCTTTTTATTAAAATTAATCTATAATGTGTTGCCCACATTTTTTAAATAAAAGATATACAGTACATATATTTCTTGTCTACAAAGATTTAACTTATTTTTAAAGCATTTAAAGCATACTTTGGGGAAAAAAAACACTAGTTAAACTAATAAAAATTAATAGATTTTATTATACTTGTTCAAGTTCATTGAAGCAGTACTAAAATATATATTAAAGGGTATTTTTAATTAATAACTTATACTTATAATTAAACTTACAATGCATATGAGGATATAACACCTCTCCAATTCAGTTCTATAAGTCTGAGTCTTCCATAATACACACACACTCATTAATGATTCCTACTTGTCTTCCCCGTGATGAAGAGTAGGCAAAATCTGATATGTAGTGGGGGGAAAAAAGAAAAATGTGTTCATCAGACACTGGATTCGAACCGGGTTCATGATCGATCGCTTCAAAACATGTTGCCATGCACTTTACGAGCTACTTTAGTTATGTTGTCTCTGCCAATCAAAGAGTGATTGGCAGGAATCACAAAACTAGCTAATTCCAACGAGGTGCGCTCCAAAATCTGTATTTTTTCCTCCCTTGCAGGGGCCCCAACTGCGCACGGGCCCCTGGGCCAGTGCCTATAATGCCCATTGGTTAATCCGGCCCTGGGTGTCTGTGACTAAAATATTCCCATATTACTGACGTGCCGTTTTTCTTTTATATTAATTCATCTAATAATGCTTCTGAAGCAGCAGACGCCATCGTTCCACTCATCTGCGCTTTCCTGTTTGTTTTTTTTTATTTTTTTTTATGGGCCTTCCGCACAGTTCGGTTGCGCAATTCTGATTGGGCAGAATGAAAGTGTGCTCACTCGATTGGCTAGTAAGACTGTCACACGCAGACAGCAGTCACAGATTTGCTCTGGGTGGGGGAAATTAATTAATTTATATTTCATATCGCAGCCTCTTGCGATTAGCTAATCGCAACGTTTCAAATCGCGATTGTGATTCGATTTTGATTAATTGCACAGCCCTTGTTGAAACAACATAATACTTTAGTTTCATTTGGGAAAACTTAATTGTTTTATGTTCAATGCACTTAAATGAGTAAAAACAAGCAAGTTAACTTAATCAATTTGTTTTGGGACAACATAAAGGAATTGTGTGGAACCCAGTATTTGTTTGTGTGTGTAAAAATTAAGCTTTAAAATATATTCAGCCTTGATGAACACGACTTCTTTCTTTTAAAAACATCTGATAAAATCTTAACTATCTAACGAAATTAAAGGCATATCTCAATTTTTTTTATTCAACCATCATTTACTCAACCCTCCAAACCTCTTTGAGTTACTTTCTTCTGTTGAACACAAAGGAAGACAGTCATTGACAGTCATTGACTTGCATAGTACTTTTGTTTCTACTATGGATGTTAGTGGCTGCTTTTATTTCCAGAATATCTTGTTTTGTGTTCAACAGAAGAAATTCACAAAACTTTAAAACCACTTGAATATGAGGACATGTTCATTTTTGGGTGAACTGTCCCTTTAAGTGGCTCTATCAGGGTTCATACACATAATTCCTCCTAAAATTCTATGACTTTTTTAGGACTTGACTTTCAAGTAAATTTTCGTGACCTAATGTTTCATGTAATGTCTATGTATACATGTTAAATAATAAGAAAAATGATGCATCTTCAAAGTTATTACAGCATATCATAAAACATCCAACAATATATTTAGCCAAATTTATCTTCATATCTATGTAAAATGTATTTAGATGTTCACACAGCACTAATAATGTGAGAGCATGTGTTTGACCATGGACAGAAAAGAAGTAAAGACAACTAACAACGATACAGATATTTGTTCAACTAATTTCCATGACTTTTCCAAAACTTTGTGGGTTTTACTGTTTTTCCAAAACTTTTCCAGGCCTGAAAAATGCCATGTCAAAATTCCATGACTTTTCCTGGTTTTTCATGACCATATGAACCCTGCTCTATATAAATATGTAATCAAGATGACATATTTAATATCACTTTAAGACAGACAGATTATGTTATTTATTCGCACTTGTGGTTTGTGTTAAGGCATTTTTCACACATTTAGGAAGAATTTCATTATAAAAAGTAATTCATTAATCATTATTTCTTTGTGACAACATTTGTATGCGGATTAACACACAAATGACTTTGCATGTATGCTTATTGACTGAGAAACAATACTAGTTGCTAGCAGCTGGATGTTTAGAAGTGTAAAACAATGAATGTGAAATCTGGAAATATATACCTTGGGGATCTGACTTTTTAAAGGCATTGCCGGCATCAATGAAGTTTGTGGCTGCGTCGTGTTTACTCTGCATCTGCAGGTGTAGAAGAGCCGCCTGAGAAAAAGCGTTTCCTGCAGCTGACAAACACATTCACACAAGAGAACACAAATATTAGTATAGACGTTAATATGTTCACAAATCAAATTAAATACTTTTAAATAAAGACAAAACAATACCATTTTTATTATTGTTTCTGTGCAGTCTTTGTGCAAGTTTTGTGTATATCGCCATCTATGTTTGAAATGTGCAATTAACTACATTTGTTACGTGGGTTGAGCATTGGTGAGGACAAATGTGATGTTTTGCTGTGTATGTTCATTCATTTTCGCCACAGCGGAATGAACCGCCAATTATTCCAGCATATGTTCCTTCCAGCCACAACTCAGCAATGGAAAACCCCCATACACTCTCACATTCACACTCACCACACTATGGCCAATTTAGTTTACTCAATTCACTTATACCACATGTCTCTGGACTGTGCCGGGACTCGAACCAGCGACCTTCTTGCTGTGAGGGACAGTGCTAACCACTGAGCCACTGTGCTGCCCTGCTGTGCATTTGAGGTTGTCAATCACAGCAGCGGTTTATATTCATTCATTTTCACTACAGCGGAATAAACCGCCAATTATTCCAGCATTTGTTTTATGCAGTGGAGGCCCTTCCAGTCACAACCCAGCACTGGGAAACACCCATACACTCTCACATTCACAATCACCACACTATGGCCAATTTAGTTAACCCAATTCACTTATAACACATGTCATTGGACTGTGCCGGGACTCAAACCAGTGACCTTCTTGCTGTGAGGGACTGTGCTAACCACTTAGCTACTGTGCAGCCCTGCTGTGGATTTGAGGTTGTCAATCACAGCACCGTTGTCGATACTAAACTTTGAGATTCTACATCTTGAAAGTTTGACCAAAGTAATCATTATATTCTGACCAGAATGACATAGAACTTGAATAAAAAGGACACCAAATAAAGTAGTACAATAAATTGTGCAACATACCTATGATGATAAAATCTAATAATGCATCAGAATGTGCAACTTATTATTGTTATACTTTGTTCTATACTTAATATCATCAGTGCATGACTTTAGTATCTATGACTCAGATCTACAAGTGCACATGCAATAACATATACAATACACATACACTGCATATTTGCAGTAATCTCTACATATTTTTCATCTCATATTTTTAAGCACTTATGCTTTTTTAATAATTTATATACCCCTATACGCAGTCCTACAGTACACAAGTAATATGTATATTATATTTAGCACTGTTAGTATTGTCCAACTTGCACTACAATGTTCTCCACTAAATATTGTTACATTGCATTATAGTTCTCTCTTCCTATTTTTATTCGATTTGCATATTCATGTTTCTCTATTCTGCTCAAACCTGAGCTGCTAAACAGACTTCTGTTGTTTCAAAACAATGACAATGAAAATCCCTTCTATTTTATTCTAGTCTACATTTAGATTACAATTAGTGTGAACTCTAATTCTCATAATATTCAAATTTTGCATAAATACATTGTTCTTTATGCCCCTAAAGGCTAAGTGAAATTCATTACAACTTGTCCTCTTTTACAACATGCCATTTATTCCAGCTGTTGTGATAAAAATCATCCTCTAACTGCAATTCTCACATGTGATTGCCCACTGGCAAGTAATAATGCTAATAATGCTTAATGCTAAGACAAACAGAAACTGTCAAATATTTCCTGTGAAAACCTTCCAGTCCCTCTCCGATCATAAAATATTCAGTTTACCTTTGAAAATGGGGCTATGGTGAGGACATAGTTTTGAACACTTGGATGCTATGTAGTACTTGTTCAAAAAACAATTTAGGTCATTCTTAACCATCATAAAATTATTAAATAACAGTTATGGACTGCAACTTTGATGCTAAAAGTATGTCTTTACCACTCCAGTTCTTGGCCATCTTGAACATGTTTGCAGCCCTTCCATACAGATCACATGCGTCCTCCATCTTTGAAGAGCCCCTAGGAAAAAATATAACATATTTTATTTCTGAACAATCATTTTTAACCAAATAAAAAACATTTAATGGTTTCTGCATGTCTAAAAAATGCCTCAAATTACAATTTAAGACTTTGTCTTAAATCCAAAGTCACGCTATTAAATATTTAATCTTGCATGCACTTCAGTTGATCAATTGATCAATAAATAAATGTGATGACGATGAAGCAGATGCTCAAAACAGCCCTGCATTTTACAAAGGATAATGAAATATGTTTTATTGTCTAACTCTAATTGTCCTTAAAGGGCACATATGATGAAAATCACCTTTCGTAAGCTGTTTTTTTGCAAGAAACTCTGTGTGATCAGCTGCACCTCAATAATTAATTTTATACGTTTAAAATGTTTTTAAAACAGAGAATGTTTGTAACAAAGACAGTAAAATCGCTGTGTAATTCTTAAGCGCTATAAATCACGATGACCGCTTGGTGTCAGTAAATGCGCATATGTGTCTGGTTGTGAGAGTGTGACTCATTGTTTCAGAAAGGCTTAAATAAACTCCACCACAAATACATCAAATAAACTTACTTCGTATTTTTGACTTGTGACCTTATTTCAGCATCATTCATGTCTGTCTGGATCACTGACTGCTGTTTATCTGACGTAACATATAAGAAGCAGACACGCTTGTCGGAGTGGTGGAGGGGAGAAGCAGCTTCACCGGATTTAACTGGATTTAAAGTCACAAGCTACAAAAACAGCTACACTGTATTCAGACACTAAAATGGGCAGATTCTACATTATATAATAAATAATCTGATGGGTATTTTGAGATGAAACTTTACAAACACATTCTGGAGACACCAAAAGCTTATCTTACATCTTGTAAAAGAGGTACAATAGGTGCCCTTTAATGCATCAGGGCAGCTTTCTGCTATTGCAGTAGTTTAGAGACTTGTATATTGAATTAAAACTTTAAAGCATTACTATAACATCATATTTACATTTAGGGAGCATATTGAAGTTGTGTGTTCTGTTCAAGTTTCCTTACTTTTGTGGTTTTAAAAAGGTCTTCATTAAACCTACAGAAAAGTAATGTAATATATATATCATGTGGCATAGGTAACAATTACGTTTTTTGCATATATTTAATACTGATTAAATGTTCCAGCTGTTATTGGTTCGTGTTTTCTCAGGTTAATGCGTTGTTTAAACATGTCCAGTGATGTTGTAACTGATTGAAGTGAAAGTCAGCTGACAACTAGCAAAGCCTTCAGTCACATTTCAGTCTCGCCGCCTATTTCATAATCAGTTTTATGGAAACATTATGTCAGGTCACAAGACAAGATATAACAATTTGCTCTATATATGTTCATAAATTCGTATTTAAATATATACTAGATAATACTGACAACATATTACGTTTCTAAGTCAAACTTTGCACTACTTCTGTTATATTACGACTTCTCAGCGGGGGGAAAACGAGATTAAAGTAACTTTACAGGCTTTAACATACTATGTGGTTTCACAATTCACTCACTAATAATCTTAAATGGCATAACATAAAGTTGTTTAGAGTTTTTCCACTCTGATAGTAACTTTTATAAAGTTTATTTTTGACAGCTAACTCACTAGCATGCTAGCTGTCTGTTTACCCCGGCTGGCCTGTCAGAACTCACTTATAAAAGTGATAAAAACCTACCCAAACAGAGAGCCAAAGAAGGACTGTGAGGATTTGACTTTTTTCTCGGCTTCTGCCATGAGAGCCGTGGCTTCTTTCTCTTTACCGGTGTTATCCATGAATATTGTTTACAGCTCAACTTTAGCAGCAAACTCTGGAATCCAGCCACATCAACACATCTCTGCGGAAACCTCCAACATGTCCTTCTGCCGCTTCATTTCAAAATAAAAGCTGGATAACATTATTCATTCAAAAGTTTGTTTATTTGGTTTGAATTAATTGCTAATATTTGCTTTAAACTACAATACTGTTTTTCGAAATATTATCGAAAATGTTGTATTTTAATTTAGAAAATGACAATTGGTCAGAATAACAAATGTTTTCTTTTTGATTAAAAATCTGGGTTATTCATCTATGGTTATTATTCAATTTCAATTAAATTCACCTTTATTTGTATAGCGCTTTTACAATGTAGATTGTGTCAAAGCAGCTTCACATTGAAGGTTATAGTAAATTGAAAGTGTCAGTCCAGTTATTAATGTTGGAGTTCAGTTCAGTTCAGAGTTGTTTAATATTCACTACTTAGAGTCCAAATACTGAAGAGTAATCCATCTGTGCGCAGCTCTAGCTGCAATCTAGTCACCGGAGGCTGGAGAACTCGAGGCTCGTCTGTCCTTGGAGGGTCACAGGAATCAGTCTCCTGCTTGCTACTCCGCCAAGCACCAAGCAGCTGCTCAGGATACAGCCTGGTCCAGAATTATGGAACCTTGGAATCGTCTCGTCGTGGGTCTTGGATCGCATAAGTGGTGCTGCATAGTCTCTGGGGGCCTCGGGATGAGTATCCCCAGGTGGAAATAGAGAACAAAGAGAATAATTAGCGTAGCTGCTGTTCATAGTGTATATAAACAAGATGCGTGGAGCACATTTATGCATCATACCGCTATGTGATGTGAAGGCTATTCCAGAGTTTAGGAGCCATAAATGAGAAGGCTCGACCCCTTTACTTGACTTAGCTATTCTGGGTACTACCAGAAGCCCTGAGTTTTGAGATCTTAATCTTAATCTTATTCAAATATAATATTGAAAAAGTTGATTTCTTAACACTTTTAAAGTTAAATAATTGATACTAAGTTGTCAAACTCGATTAGTTGTATATGATTAGTTTGAAAAGTTTACAATACATTCATTCATTTTCTTTTCAGCTTAGTCCCTTTATTAATCCGAGGGTCGCCACAGCGGAATGATCCGCCAACTTATTCAGCATTTGTTTTACGCAGCGGATGCCCTTCCAGCCGCAACCCATCTCTGGGAAAAAGTTTACATTACATTCTTTATTATTATTATTATTATTATTATTATTATTATTATTATTATTGTTAACAGTGAATATATATATATATATATACCGTTAATTCACAGGACATATTTGAACAACACATTAACCTGAGAAAACACGAACCAATAACAGCTGCAACATTTAATCAGCAATAAATGTATGCAAAACACTTAATTATTACCTATCATACACAATTATTACCTATCACATATAAAACATATCAATACCAGCTATCAATATATTTGCCCTTTAAATTGTCTCTCAGAGTAGTTACAATATTACTGATCAAAGTACTGTGGGTTTAAATGAAGATGTACAAATAGCATCTATTAAACATATATTTGCTAACCTACATTTTAGCTATTTTCTAAAACATTGTGGACGATCAGTTTAACCAAGTAGCTTCAGTCCAGTGAAATATCATCTTGAAGTAACAATATAAAAATATTATAATTTTATAGACTTTAGATTTTAACAAAAATCATTAAAAATGTGGGTATTTTCAGAATTATAACTAAAGGCTTAAATTTTAAATGTCAGCTGCGTACAACAAGTTTTGTTTTAGCAAGTTTTAATAGTGTAATGTGTATCAAACATGAGACAGTAAGATATATATGGGTAAGATATATAGTTTAAGTATAGAAACATATAATATTTCAAATATGTGGTAAACTTTGCTCTAGGTAAAAAACAGTGGAAGCCAAGTTGAAGCTTCTCAAAAATAAACATTGTCGCTTTGCTAAATTTCACATTCATAAGTCCAATTTTTCTAACTCCAGACCTGTTTTTGTTGTTTTAGGCGAATTTAAACAATATACCTTTCTTTGATCCAATTTTCTAACAACAAAAAGGCTCTAAAACTTCGTCTGTTCGCAACTCTTTTCCTGTTTAATGATTTCAATATGTATTTTTAATACCCCCAGTGTTTAGTAGGGTTTTTTTCTTTGTTAATTATTGTATGTTTTTTCATGGTTAAAGATAATTATTTTGCTTATTATTGTATGTGCAGGGTATGCTTATATTGTATACACTGTTTTAGGCTTAACAATAAATAAATAAATAAAAAATTAAATAAATAAATAAATAAAATAAAATAATAAACACCGTCCATTTAACCGAATCGCAGTAAAGCAGTGCAGAGTCTGTCCAGCAGAGGGCGCTCTCGGATCTTGTGAAATGCCACGGGCCCGGGCAGGCCTGTGTTTTTGTGGGACATCTTTGTGAGGAATTCCCTATGTAGACCTGCTGACGTACATGCAGACCCCAGTGTGCTGGTCTGAGAGGGAATCCCGGTCTGGAGGCGGTGTCCACAACATGTACAGATATTCTGCGTGTTTGCTTGTCCGTGTGGTTGCTATGTAGTCAGGAGACTGCCACGTGTTTGATGACTTTACGTAACTCTTTTTTTTTCTTTCTCTCTTAGAAGTACGAAATGTCTCACAGCTCGCACAGAGAGACTATTGTGAACATCTACGGTGGGTAAGAGCCTTACACTGAAAATTTGTGTCCATAAACTCTATAAAATACTGACAGGATAAAATAGTTTTGTTTCACGTCACGAGAATGTTATTATTCTCACACAACCACTGAACACGTACTTTCTCCATTGAACTGAATATAAGTTATGCTTTTTGATAACCTCTCTCTTTCTCCTTCTCAGTATATGTACATACCCGACAAGGTCTTGTTGCCTATCCAAGTTTTAAGAACAAGAAATAATAGCTTGACTTCTAGTTGATCATTTGGTATCAGAAGTGGCTTATATGAAAGGCAAAGGCCTCTAGATTACACTTATTAAACCATATAAAATATGATCATGTCTTGATTTTGAATGATGTAATTAGGACAGTAAGGTCTGACTTTGCTTAGACTAAAGTCTTGTCACTTAACAGAAATACAGTACAGTATAGAATATAAAGTCATGCTGCAGTGGAAAAATAATTAATATTGTGTATGACTTCCATGAGCTTGGAGGACTGCATCCATACATCTCTGCACTGACTCAAATAACTCCTTAATAAAGTCATATGGAATGGCAAAGAAAGCATTCTTGCAGGACTCCCAGAGTTTATCAAGATTCTTTGGATTCATCTTCAATGCCTCCTCCTTCATCTTACCCCAGACATGCTCAATAATGTTCATGTCGGGTGACTGGCCTGGCCAATCCTGGAGCACCTTGACCTTCATCGCTTTCAGGAACTTTGATGTGGAGGCGGAAGTATGAGAAGGAGCGCTATCTGTTACCATAACAACTATAAAACCACAACAGATTAATTCATCTTTGGTTAAATGGTTGAAAAACACTACAGTATTTGCATATATTTACACTATATTATAGTATACACACACAAACACAAAATAGTTTTTTTTTTTCACACACTGTCACCAGATGGTTTTGTTTAGGGAATTTGCTAGGAGCATCAGCTTAAACTGCAGATGATTATAATGATTTATGTTTACTTGCTCAATTTGTGAGGTGGATCCCAAATGCTTGACTGTTCGCACATGCTGTGTCACTGTGTCAGCGCACATGCATGCAACCTTGCAGGGTTAAAGGGATAGTTCACATAAAATTTGTAATTTATTTACTGACCCTCGGGCCATCAGATGTACAGTAGGTGTCATTTTCTCTGTAGTAGAAATATTTTTTGAGATCTGTCACAATAATCAATATATCGACTTAGCGCACAATGCATAGACATGACCTCAGTAATTTTTGTTGATGCAATATATATCGCCCATACGTAAAAACCAATACTTGCAACATTTTTACAACCTCTCTATCTCTATTGGAGGTGTCAGTGTCAGCATAGTAAAAAAAAAACACTATAGTATTTACCATAAATGACTAAAGTATATTTTGATGTGGGTGCCTGACAACTGAAAATATGTCTGGTAGCAGAAATCGCAGCCTCTGTTACTTTTTACCTTTTTTTAACATTTATTATTATTTGTTTTGGATATGCGTTTTCACATTCTGATTCCAATGCCTCATTATTAAATTATTAAAATGACTAAAGTAAATATTCTTAAGTGTTCTTTTGAAGAGTGTACTTGCATTATGCTATTATATTGCCATTCTGGTATTATATAATGAGTGGCCTAAAGTGGTCTTAAAATGACAATAATATTGTTTATCGCGATATATTTTGGTGCAATATATCGTACAACAAAAATTGTAGCCTTACTGTAGCCTTTTGGTGGTTCATATATTCTTTCATATACATTTCTGCTAAATGTGTTTTGATTAAAGATATATATACAAAACAAAATGAATTCTTGTAGAGCAGCGGGTATTCATTTAGTTTTGTCTATTGGCCTATATGTTCCGTTTTGTTGAATGAAACAGCACCATTGCCTTGCATTTTATAAATTACCAAGGACCCAAGTTTAAGTAAATATCTTCTTTAACCCATTTGTGCCCAAATGATTCTGATCGGTTTCATGCATATTGTCAATTTAAAATGAGGAAACCATCTAAGTTGTAAGAGCAACAAATGTGGCAGAAGGTAGATTTTTCTGATGAATCATCTGTTGAACTGCATCCCAATCATCACAAATACTGCAGAAGGCCTACTGGAACCTGCATAGACCAAAGATTCTCACAGAAATCAGTCAAGTTTGGTGAAGGAAAAAACATGGTATGGGGTTACATTCAGTATGGGGGTGTGCGAGAGATCTGCAGAGTGGATGGCAACATCCACAGCCTGAGGTATCAAGACATTTGTGCTGCCCATTATATTACAAACCACAGGAGAGGGCAAATTCTTCAGCAGGATAGCGCTCCTTCTCATACTTCCGCCTCCACATCAAAGTTCCTGAAAGCGATGAAGGTCACGGTGCTCCAGGATTGGCCAGCCCAGTCACCCGACATGAACATTATTGAGCATGTCTGGGGTAAGATGAAGGAGGAGGATGAAGATTGAAGATGAATTCAAAGAATCTTGATGAACTCTGGGAGTCTTGCAAGAATGCTTTCTTTGCCATTCCAGATGACTTTATTAATAAGTTATTTGAGTCATTGCAGAGATGTATGGATGCAGTCCTCCAAGCTCATGGGAGTCATACACAATATTAATTATTTTCCCACTGCACCATGACTTTATATTCTATACTGGACATTATTTCTGTTAGGTGATGAGACTTTTGTCTAAGCGAAGTCAGACCTTACTGTCCTAATTAAATCATTAAAAATCAAGGCATGATCATATTTATTTTGGTAAAATAAGCGTAATCTAGAGGCCTTTGTCTTTCATTTATGCCATTTCTAATTCCAAATGATCAAGTCAAGTTATTATTTGTTGTACCTTAAACTTGCATAGGTGACAAGGCTTTGGTCAGGTTGTGTAGATGCTAGTGGTTCTACTGAAGGAAAAAGTAATATACATCCTGAAAGTTGGATAACTTGAAAAGAAATGTTTTCAGGGGGGAACTATCCCTTTAAGAGTTGAAACAAGCCCTGAAGAAAAGTCCAAATAGGGGGATGTTAACATCTTCCATAAAGAGAAAGCGTCAAAGGCCTGAACTTTAGGAAACTTAGCGGACCCGAGGAAAAGAGATATTAATAACTCCTTCAAGCCCATCCCATCACATTCCTCACCACTGAGTCACACTGTAAACCAGCTAGCATTGGAGCGATTGGGTGGATTGCCTCTGTTTCTCATTTGTGTTGCTTTCTGTGGTTAAATTGAGGAAAGAAACTGGGAGATACCCTTCCTCTCTTTCTTCATAAACCTGAAAGGTTATTATATATACAGACACAATGCTCTCACCGGTTGTGGGATTGTATAAGTGTAAACATGGGCATTGAGTAAGATGTGGGAAAAGTCATAACGGAGCCTCTGGAATGATGCATAGCTGGAAAATATAAGCGAAGAGAGGAACGGGCGCTTGTGCTGCTGGAAGATGGAAAATGGTGGTATGGGGTTTTGGCAGGGAGTTCTGTGACTCACTGTTTATCTGGCCTGTCACTGAGCAACTGTACAGCATATGTGTTCACAAGACTGCAGTCTTTTCAGCCTTCTAGTTTGCCTCCATTCCCAACAGCGCAAGATTTATGTAAGGCTCTTTTCACAGGAACAACAAGCTTTGAAGGCTTTTGAATAGGCTTTGGAATTTCTAAAAATTTCAACAATTGATAGATCTTTTTTCACCCTGTATACAAAATCCTGGATTTTGTTTCTACAATATAGTGTACCACCTTGATCTGTAACTTTTTAGCAATTAAAATATAAAAAATGCAAGCATTAATTTAAAAAAAGAGGAAGAAAAAGCACATTAATTACACATTACTGTCGACTATATTTGGGACAATGAAAAACGTGAAGAAAAAAAATGAAAAAACATCTTCAAACCAAAAAGATACAATTCAAAAAGTCTTTATTTAGCTCAATACATTTACTGTGAAAATATTGGTTAACTGAAGCAGTCAGTGGAACTGTTTACAGTAGTCAAAAGAAGAAGAAATTTCCACATTTTTGCTTTGACATATAATATTGAATTAATACGTATATTTGTGACATTCGTTCATAGTATGCACAGAGCTCATTCAATACAACAAAAAAGAAATAATAATAAAAGTGATCACATATAAAGCAAATTTCCTTTTGAAGTTTAAAGGCAAAGGCAGCATCGTGCTAGTAAACTGATTTCCACGTTAGAAAAACAAAGTCTCAGAAAGGTTTTCACTTGCCTTCTCAGGACTGCTGTCTTAGAAGTTTCAGAGTTTTGAGTGCTTGCTTTGGTTTCACATTCTGAGTGTAGTTGTCGAAGTAAAAGCCATATAAAAAAGTGCGTGAAGCCAAGTCTACATATTTCTACGCTAAATGATGAAAATAAATGTGTTATCTTCAAAGCTTTGCTTGCTATCCCATAGTTCTGGAGCCATTGGATGTATGAATTGAGTGATTTGTGTATCATTGCTGGACGTGACACTGTATGACTTTACTGTCAAGAATAAAAATGGTGACAGATGCAACATTCCTTCCAAATGACTGAGACCATTCTTTGGTTTATCGCAACGCTCTTTGGCTTCCAGCTGGGAATCTTTGAATTGTTGCAACTGAACCAAGAATACAAAGAAAGACATTAATTATGTGTTACAAAAATACAAAAATGGCACCTAAATACAGTGAATGGGGATGCACAGCAGCTGATTTGGAGCTGGACAGCATGCGGGGAGACTGGACAAGGCCTTGTGGTTGCAATTGTCTAAGCATCAGAGCCTTTTTGTCGGCGCTTGGATGGTGGCACAAGACGGGCAGGCAGCTCAGGGGGCAGCCCGTGACCATCCAGTTTCACTTCAATCAGATGGCTGGCCAGGGCAAACTCCTCATCATCCAGCATGCCGTCACGATCCACATCTGAGAGCTTCCAGATACGACCCAAAACAGAATTGGGGAGCCTTGTGCTTACCATCCAATCTTTGGCTTTGGTGCCACTTAGTTTGCCTTCATTTGGTGCAAGGTTGTAGAAGATCTCATCATACTTGGGCTTATCTTTTGTCACCACCCATTCCTCGTCTTCTTCACCTACTTCGCCATTTTCATCAGCAACCTCTCCAAAGGGGTCACCTTCCACAAAGGGTCCGGCGCGGGTTCCCAAGAAAGCTCCACCTTGGACACCAGGTTGGACCCCGGCCTCTATTTCTTCCTGCCTAAGAAGGGGCATCAGTTTGGCAATGTCACTGGACAACAGCTCATCCAGCATATTCATCAGGTTTGGCTTCAGGGCTTTAAACTTGGTGAAGTCGTGTGCCATTAGTTGCTCCTAAAGAAAGTCAGGTAATACTTTGTCAAACAAGTAGCATGGTGTTTTAACCTCAAGAAAAGAATGAGGTGGTTGCACAAACCTGCATCTTGGCACAATCAGGGAAGTCTCCAGGAGAGATGTGATGTTGTAGTTGGATCTTGGAGAAGATGACCGGGAGTTGGTAGATCAGGTTCTTCTTTTTATTGTCTTTTCTGAAGACAGATGGCATCTCTTGTTTCAAGTAACTGATAATATGGGCATGTACCTGTGATTAAAACACAGATTAGTGATGCTTTCCATGGGCAAGCTGTCAGTTAGCTTGCAAAGTGTTCAGAAGAAATGCTAAAATATATGTACTACCCTTCGTGTCATTTCATATTTCAAAAGGGTACAGAAGAGTACTAGATCCCATTGACTTTCATTATACAGACACTAAAATACATGGGTGCTTCTAAATACAACAAGCCATGACGTTTGAGAAATGACACGTGTGAGAAATTAATGACTATGCCTGTAAGTGTTTGCATTAGTTCTATTTTCAATCTTCTGACATCACAGTTCCAAAAAAACAGTCATTAAAGATATATTAGCATACCCTCACAAGACGAGCCCTCTTGACCAAGTCATTAAGTTTCCGTAGGGCTGCGTTACGTGGCAGATTCTGGATATCAGCAAACAGATCTTCCTCCTCTAATTCGAACAGCTTGCGGTTGTCGGTCACCATGAGAGGTTCAGACCAGAAGGAACCAATGTACACTCTCAGGACCTCAGGAGTACCAAACACTTTCCCCAGGGACCACATTAAAGCTCCGTACACCCGCATGAGCTGCTGGGTATCAACCATATCAGCCTTGTTCAGCACAACACGGAGTTTGTCTTCATTGCCTTTGAGAGCTCCGATAGCCTCTGAGAATTCATCTGAGATCTCTAACTTGTGGGCATCAAAGAGAAGGATGATTCTGTCCACACGCTCAGCAAACCAGCGGAGGACTGCTGGGAAATCATATCCTACAAAATAAAAAAAAAATGGAACAAGTAAATCAACTTAAAATGACTAACAACACTAGCATGCAACAGTGACCACACTCATTTTCTCTCAAAATGCTCTTCTCTAAAGAGTTTGTGGTGATGCAACCCTACAGCTCTGAACTGATTTGAAGCATGGAAGATTTTGAGAATCTGGAAAAAGTAAAAGACTGTACAGTAACGAACTATAATCCAACAAGACACGGACAATGAAAAAAACACAGAAAACCACAAAAAAATCCTACGCCACAGGCTAAAGGGTATACAATAACAATATTTGTGAGTTTATGAATACAAATATATGTGTTTTATGAGATATTTATGAGATCTCTGGTTGATGGGTTTCTATTCAGTTTAAACTCACAATGGGTTGTGGATTCTATAGTATGGTTCTAGGAGCCACTAGATCAGGGCTGCTCAACCCTGCTCCTGGAGACCGACCTTCCTGCTGAGTTCAGCTCCTACCCTGATCAAACACACCTGAATCAATTAATTAGGACCTGAACAGCACTAGATAATTACAGGCAGGTGTGTTTGATATGGGTTGCAACTGAAATCTGCAGGACGGTCGATCTCCAGGAGCAGGGTTGAGCAGCCCTGCACTAGATAGTTCTAGGATCCACTTTTGGATAACCTTAAAGCTCAGGGTACAGTAGGTCTGTCATGAATGTTTTGTGCCAGGGGTTGCCGACCGTATTACTGGAGGGCTACAGTTACCTGGAGGTCTACCTCCAACTCACCTACCTGTTTTTTTTCAAGTAATCTTGAGCATTAAGCTTTGATTCTCTAGATCAGGTATGTTTGATTGGGGTTGGAACTAAACTGTTACTCTCTAATCAAAAATAACTACCTGTAACTTTCATGAAATCTTGAAAACAGGTTAAAATTTTCATTTGTAATTAATAAGGGATTAACCTGAACTCTGCATGTTCCTTCAGGACTACAGTTGCCCATCCTTTGTTCAGAAAGAGTTAGCTATTCCTGGTTTGTATGTTATTGCTATGTTTCTTTGGCAGGGGAACCCAATCTTCTAATTCTCTTTCCTACACACTACTTCCAACCTAGCTTCAAAACACCTTTATGTGATTTTTCAAATAATACCAAGAGTAAGAAGGGACCCTTCCCCAAAAGGCACTCAAACTTCTTCGAGTTTGGAAACTTACACTGACAGGATTGTGCTTTAAATGACAAGGTAGATTTCTGCTGTGAAACTTGTGGGGGATCAGCAGAAGACATATAATGGGTACAAGAGGGCACTACAAGCACACCTCTGATATCTAAAATCACAAATGGGATCCCCTAGAACAGGGTTGTTAACTCAGTTCCTGGAGGGCCACAGCTCTGCAGAGTTTAGCTCCAACTCAAACCTACTTTATAGTTCTACTTTGTAATAGTCTTGAACACCTTGATTAGTTGGATCAAGTGTGTTTGATTATGGTTGGAGCAAAGCTGTGCAGTTTTGGCCCCACAGAAATCAAGTTTGAGACCCATGTTCGAGGTGATGATGTACAAATATTTTGTGAACAATATACTGTATGCTAGAACAGTTTGACAACGGTTGAATCCTCAGGTCCTCCTACATCCCCCTAACATTCCTCTGCATTCCTTCCCTTTCCTCTCCCTGTCACACCTTAATGGCTCACTTTTCTATTAAGTGCCTCACTTCAGCTGCTTTTAGGCAGGAAAAAATGTGAGAAAAAGCAGACATCGAACCGACGCGTACAACACTGATAGGCTAGGATTACCCAACAATGTTCTCGGTGGGAAATCCTAGAAATGTACCATTTTATTTACCTCAGATCAATATCAAATGTCTTATTTACAATGGCTCATATTAATACCCAATACCTAGAGTTTCTCTGAGGGTCTTAATGAGGTTCTTCACTAAAATTTTCCAAGGTAAAATATTTGAAAGATATCTGTAGCATATTGTGAGTTTGGAGTTTGTGCATGGGACTAATAATGATTCTCAACCCAAAATTGAGACGTTGTTGACCATTTTTTGCCATTTTTTAAAATCCCCTTTTCCTATTTTCCACCCAGACTTACCTCGACTCACTCTCTGTTTGGCCCCAGACAGGATTCCTGGGGTGTCAATAATGCTGATGCTCTCCAGGACCTGGTTGGGCAGCTGAGCACACTGGAATCTGTCAGAGATTGAGATTTTCAGTTAAACTCAGTACTACAAATTTTCTTCCAGGCTGAATGGGTAAGTACAGACTCAAGATCATACAGAACAATCTATTGCATATATTGTACATATTTTAAATAGATAGCTTATTAAATCTTTAGTCACTTCCAACATTTTTGAATGCATTAAATAAAATATCAAATGGCGTACATTTAAAAGAAAGACAAGCCTGTGAATCTGAGGGAATTTAATACAATAATAAAATACTTAGCAACAAATTCAAAGAATTAATAACATTTTAAGTGTCTAAAAGTCTCATCTATGTCTTATCTACAAAAGCATTGCTACATGATGCCTTAAAATGACAGCACATACAAGCAAGGTCTCTTAAGTTAAAATTCCTATACTCCTGAGAAATGCTGAAAAAATGTCCATTACTCCTATCACAGCTGTTGTGTGTGATCTAAGAAGCAGACTTCTAGCGTCACTCCTCCCAGGCTGGTCCATTGTGTGGAAGTGGTGCTCGAAACACACAGTGCTTCCTGAAGGAAAATGACCTGCGCTGCCAAAATCAAACAATACTTGCCACTAATGATCTGAGGCATAGAAAAACATAGTCTCTTCCTGCTTTAAATGAGTTTAACGAGTGGACTGCTTCCCTGGGCAGGAAGTCGGAGAAAAGGAGTTCTCAAAACATGCTTGCGAAAATACACCCAAAGAGACCAATGGAAATCTCAATCTGATAAAAACAATTAAAAATTCCCTGGATAAAAAACAGCGCCCCCTTTGGTGTTGACAGACAACTGCGAGCTAATCATGTTGAGAAATTCTTGGCAAGGTTAATGAGAAGAAGACTGAGGTATTCAGATGACCTGGACCTGAACTTCAGCTTAGTTTCCTCCCACTGTTTGGCTACTGCCTGCTATTTCAATATGAGACGTTGCTCTATCTACCACATCATTCAAATTAGCAATAGTTGCTAAAGCAAGTTTCACTGGCATTATGGCTCATACAGAGAGTTAGACGTTCATATTAGGGTGATCTTTTTATGTCCACATCTATTATTAAAAATTAAAATGCATTAGTATTGCCAATGACTTGAATGATGCACGTTTTATACTTGTGAACATTGGATTATTGAAGAGCAGCGGTGGAAAGAGTACTGAAAAACCATACTTAAGTAAAAGTACCGTTACTTGCCCAAAAATGTAGAGCAAGTAGAGTAAAAGTATCTGTAGTAAATATTACTCAAAGTATGAGTAAAAAGTAGCCCTTTTAAAAGTACTCAAGAGTAGTGAGTAGTGAGTATTACACTGTAGAAAAGTTGTTGCGTTTACAGAATGTTACGTTTACACATCCCTGCACAAACAACATGTAGTGTATTTAGGGATTTTCCTATTTTCGTTCGTTCTTTCCAACCTTCCTTCAATTAGTTGTTTGTTCTCTCCTTCCTTCATTCATTCGTTTGTTCCCTCCTTCCTTCGTTCACTCGTTTGTTCATTCATATTTTTGTTCCTTCCTACATTAGGTTCTTTTGTTCATTCATTCGTTTGTTTGTTCCCTCCATAGTTTGTTTAGTCCTTCCCTCTTTCCTCCCTTCATATGTTCACTCATTCTTTCTTTCATATTTTTTGTTCCTTCCTTCATTAGGTCCTTTTTTCATTCATTTGTTCGTTCTTTTCTTTCTTACTTTGTTCAGTCATTCCTTGAATCCTTCATTTATTTGGCTCTTCGATCCTTCCTTCCATTCCTTGTTCGGTCCTTCCTTTAATTTGGCCCTTCCTTCCATTCTTCATTCGTTCCATTTAGTGATTGTTTAAGGCTGTTTGGTGATTTCAGTCATCATACAGTCGACATCCATCATTTTCAGTGACATGCAGTCTATAAACAGTCTCTGGATCATTGTGTGCAAAGATTTTGAACATCTTCTTGGACATTTCTAATGTTTCCAAAAGGTTTGCTGCATTTATAAAGCGCCCATGTCTTGAGGTTGTTCAGTATGATGTGATTTACTTTTTATGTGTGATTTAAATGGACAGGACTGATTTCTCTACTTTAGACAATGACCATAGACAAGAAAGAAATAAACTAGTGACTGCAGGTTGAAGGAAAGTAGTGGAGTAAAAGTACCGATACTGCACTAAACATGTACTCAAGAGAAAGTAGAAGTCCACATCTTTAAAACTACTCAGTAAATTACAATTCCTGAGAAAAACTACTCACTTACAGTAGTGCAGAGTATTTGTAATTAGTTACTTTACACCACTGTTGGAGGGGTATGACATGACAAATGAAGAAAACTCTGGGTGTGCTGGGTCGTTTCAACTTATTCATCAATTTATGTCAAATGTGGACAAAATAGACTTTTCACTTGATTGTTGTCATACACTCTCCTAAATAAAGGTACGCAAGCTGTCACTGGGGTGGTACCTTTTCAAAAGGTACAATTTTGTACATAAAGGGCCACATTAATACCTTAAGGGTACATATTAGTACCTAAGAAGTACAAAAGTGTTCTTCTTAAAATTTTTAGGTACTAATATATACTTTTGAGATACCAATATAGACCCTTTAAGTACAAATGTGTACCTTTTAAAAAGGTACCACCCCAGTGACAGCTCGAGTACCCTTATTTCTGAGAGTGTATAATATCTAAGAAATCTTAAATTCTTCAATATCCCATAAAAAAAATCCTCCTGTTCCTTTAACAAATGAGTACATATCCCTAAGTCCTCTCTATAACCTCTGGTGAACTCAGGCTATGCTAAATCATCAGCTCCGCTTCAGGCACATTAGTGCTCATTGCCCTCTCTTGTGATATCTCTCCCTTCCACAAGTTTTCCACAAATAAGGAAAGTCCCTCCTCCCTTAGAAATTTGGCACGGACGCTTGAAATTCCGTACTGCAAAAACTAACACACAGTTTCTCTGTTATCTTCTCTGCATGCCCAGTGTAAGCAGACGAGTCAGTGGACACATTCTTTCACAAAACCCACCCTCATTTCTCATGTACGTACATAGCGGCTGGGTGTAACATCTGCATAAATCCAGTCACCTGTTGAGGAAGGTGTTGCCGAAGGGGTTGAGTTTGCGGAAGGGCTTGTTGGGATCCACGATGAGGGCATTTCCGGGAATGAGCCCCTCCACGTCTCCGTGCATGATAGCGGTGAAGCAGTCGGTGGTGGGCTCAGGCCCTATGCGGCTCCCAGGGACGTCCTGTTCAAGCAGATACCTGTGTTGACAGAAACATGTTACCTTGCTGACATGACAGGCTTTAATAACCTTGTGGGTTTTTTATGTCTGATAAATAAACAAAACTCAGAGGAGCAATTCCATTCAATGATAAAATACAATTAATGGGAAATTTAATAAATAATATAAAGAATTATCGTGGTTAATCAGCTATACTAATGTAGAAGACTCCAGATCTGTATTTACATTACTGTGATGGTTGGGTTTAGGGTTGGGGTAGGGGTAGACGTTAATAAAACACAATTAATGGGAAAATTAATAAATAATATAAAGAATTATTATGGTTAAACAGGTATACTAATAGAGAAGAGTCCAGATTCAGATCTGTTTTTACATAACTGTGATGGTTGGGTTTAAAGTTGGGGTAAAAAACAATTAATGGGAAATTTAATAAATAATAGAGAGAATTATCATGGTTAATCAGCTACACTAATCGAGAAGACTCCAGATCTGTTTTTATATTACTGTGATGGTTTGGTTTAGGGTTGGGGTAGGGGTAGACATTTTTAAAATACAATTAATGGGAAAATTAATAAATAATATGAAGATTTCTTGTGGTTAATCAGCTATATAATGTAGAAGACTCCAGATCTGTTTTTATATTACTGTGACGGTTGGGTTTAGGGTTGAGGTAGTGATAGAGTTAATAAAATACAATTAATGGGAAAATTAATAAATAATATAAAGATTTCTTGTGGTTAATTAGCTATACTAATGTAGAAGACTCCAGATCTGTATTTATATTACTGTGACAGTTGGGTTTAGGGTGGGGGTAGAGTTGATAAAATGTAATTAATGGGAAATTTAATAAATAATACAAAGAATTATCATGGTTAATCAGCTATACTAATGGAGAAGACTCCAGATCTGTATTTACATTACTGTGATGGTTGGGTTTAGGGTTTGTGGTAGACATTAATAAAATACAATTACTGGGAAAATTAATAAATAATATAAATAATTATCGTGGTTAATCAGCTATACTAATGTAGAAGACTCCAGATTTGTATTTACATTACTGTGATGGTTGGGTTTAGGGTTGGGGTAGGGGTAGACGTTAATAAAACACAATTAATGGGAAAATTAATAAATAATATAAAGAATTATTATGGTTAAACAGGTATACTAATAGAGAAGAGTCCAGATTCAGATCTGTTTTTACATAACTGTGATGGTTGGGTTTAAAGTTGGGGTAAAAAACAATTAATGGGAAATTTAATAAATAATAGAGAGAATTATCATGGTTAATCAGCTACACTAATCGAGAAGACTCCAGATCTGTTTTTATATTACTGTGATGGTTTGGTTTAGGGTTGGGGTAGGGGTAGACATTTTTAAAATACAATTAATGGGAAAATTAATAAATAATATGAAGATTTCTTGTGGTTAATCAGCTATATAATGTAGAAGACTCCAGATCTGTTTTTATATTACTGTGACGGTTGGGTTTAGGGTTGAGGTAGTGATAGAGTTAATAAAATACAATTAATGGGAAAATTAATAAATAATATAAAGATTTCTTGTGGTTAATTAGCTATACTAATGTAGAAGACTCCAGATCTGTATTTATATTACTGTGACAGTTGGGTTTAGGGTGGGGGTAGAGTTGATAAAATGTAATTAATGGGAAATTTAATAAATAATACAAAGAATTATCATGGTTAATCAGCTATACTAATGGAGAAGACTCCAGATCTGTATTTACATTACTGTGATGGTTGGGTTTAGGGTTTGTGGTAGACATTAATAAAATACAATTACTGGGAAAATTAATAAATAATATAAATAATTATCGTGGTTAATCAGCTATACTAATGTAGAAGACTCCAGATTTGTATTTACATTACTGTGATGGTTGGGTTTAGGGTTGGGGTAGGGGTAGACGTTAATAAAACACAATTAATGGGAAAATTAATAAATAATATAAAGAATTATTATGGTTAAACAGGTATACTAATAGAGAAGAGTCCAGATTCAGATCTGTTTTTACATAACTGTGATGGTTGGGTTTAAAGTTGGGGTAAAAAACAATTAATGGGAAATTTAATAAATAATAGAGAGAATTATCATGGTTAATCAGCTACACTAATCGAGAAGACTCCAGATCTGTTTTTATATTACTGTGATGGTTTGGTTTAGGGTTGGGGTAGGGGTAGACATTTTTAAAATACAATTAATGGGAAAATTAATAAATAATATGAAGATTTCTTGTGGTTAATCAGCTATATAATGTAGAAGACTCCAGATCTGTTTTTATATTACTGTGACGGTTGGGTTTAGGGTTGAGGTAGTGATAGAGTTAATAAAATACAATTAATGGGAAAATTAATAAATAATATAAAGATTTCTTGTGGTTAATTAGCTATACTAATGTAGAAGACTCCAGATCTGTATTTATATTACTGTGACAGTTGGGTTTAGGGTGGGGGTAGAGTTGATAAAATGTAATTAATGGGAAATTTAATAAATAATACAAAGAATTATCATGGTTAATCAGCTATACTAATGGAGAAGACTCCAGATCTGTATTTACATTACTGTGATGGTTGGGTTTAGGGTTTGTGGTAGACATTAATAAAATACAATTACTGGGAAAATTAATAAATAATATAAATAATTATCGTGGTTAATCAGCTATACTAATGTAGAAGACTCCAGATTTGTATTTACATTACTGTGATGGTTGGGTTTAGGGTTGGGGTAGGGGTAGACGTTAATAAAACACAATTAATGGGAAAATTAATAAATAATATAAAGAATTATTATGGTTAAACAGGTATACTAATAGAGAAGAGTCCAGATTCAGATCTGTTTTTACATAACTGTGATGGTTGGGTTTAAAGTTGGGGTAAAAAACAATTAATGGGAAATTTAATAAATAATAGAGAGAATTATCATGGTTAATCAGCTACACTAATCGAGAAGACTCCAGATCTGTTTTTATATTACTGTGATGGTTTGGTTTAGGGTTGGGGTAGGGGTAGACATTTTTAAAATACAATTAATGGGAAAATTAATAAATAATATGAAGATTTCTTGTGGTTAATCAGCTATATAATGTAGAAGACTCCAGATCTGTTTTTATATTACTGTGACGGTTGGGTTTAGGGTTGAGGTAGTGATAGAGTTAATAAAATACAATTAATGGGAAAATTAATAAATAATATAAAGATTTCTTGTGGTTAATTAGCTATACTAATGTAGAAGACTCCAGATCTGTATTTATATTACTGTGACAGTTGGGTTTAGGGTGGGGGTAGAGTTGATAAAATGTAATTAATGGGAAATTTAATAAATAATACAAAGAATTATCATGGTTAATCAGCTATACTAATGGAGAAGACTCCAGATCTGTATTTACATTACTGTGATGGTTGGGTTTAGGGTTTGTGGTAGACATTAATAAAATACAATTACTGGGAAAATTAATAAATAATATAAATAATTATCGTGGTTAATCAGCTATACTAATGTAGAAGACTCCAGATTTGTATTTACATTACTGTGATGGTTGGGTTTAGGGTTGGGGTAGGGGTAGACGTTAATAAAACACAATTAATGGGAAAATTAATAAATAATATAGAGAATTATCATGGTTAATCAGCTACACTAATAGAGAAGAGTCCAGATTCAAATCTGTTTTTACATTAGTGTGATGGTTGGGTTTAGGGTCGGGGTAGTGGTAGATTGTTAATAAAACACAATTAATGGGAAATTTAATAAATAGTATAAATAACTCTCGTTAACTTCCGGCCCCAGTTGTATGTGATCTCTAGCTGGTTAACCATGTGGATGGATGATAACAGCCTACTGGCTCATATCTATCAGCTGATAATGGCTGATAACGCCTATTCAATCGAGTGATAACATTCAAAACAGCTAAATACAAGCCTAAAACACTTTACATCCCATCATCCACTTGTGAAATTTCTATTTCATCTTCATACCAGGTCTTGACATGATTGTAAAATCGGGCTATTCAACAATCCAAAGTCTTTAACCACTATAAAAATACAGAGCTCTTATCAAAATTTACTTGAGAGCCCTTAAAGGGATAGTTCATCCAAAAAATTCATTTACTCACCTTGTAGTTGTTTTAAAAGATTTATGAGTTTCTCTTTTGCGTTAAACACAAAAGAAGTTATTTTGAAAAATGATGGAAACCTTAAACCATTACCTTATGAAAGTCAATAGCTGTTTACATCCAAAGATTTATGCGCTAAACTGGTATACAGTGGTCCCTCGCTATGGTTTACTTTTAGCTGATTTTTTTAAGTCTAATTTGACATGCTTACTTTCCATAGTGCATTGTGTTCTGCGCCCTGATTGGCTGCAGACCATTGTCAGTCAATCTCCTCTGTGCCGTGTGTCCTGTACAGTACAGAATGCGTTCAGCTAGTCAAACTGTATGCTAGTCTGTACTGTTTGCAAGTTTTTTCCCCACAATGTTGACGAAACGTTCTGCACTGTCAAAGGCAACTCCGGTATCACCCAAAAGACAGATGAAGATGCTAACCATCGCACAAAGAGACATGCTAAAGTAAGGTAGAAGTTACGTGGCTGCCATTACAAAATAAATAAACAAAGATCAAATGGTTTTAATCTTTGGTTTCATTTTGTTTTTCTGTGAAGGTTTGAAATTTGAGAGTGTTTAAAGAAGAGAGAAAAATGTGAAAATGTTAATGCCTGTCTGAGAACAGTGTATAAAGTGTGCAGTGAGGGGTTTTACAGCCTTTAAACATCGATAACAATTGAAAAAAATTCAGCTGACTACTTCACGGATTTCGCCTATTGCGGGTTGTTTTTTCAGAAGGTAACTGAATCACGAGGGATCACTGTATTGAATAAAACACTGTTTCCATCCAGTGAGTCTAAGAGAACTAAATATTTCTTAATAATCTGGTGCCAAATATTGAAAAGAAAAATGCTTTTGGCTGCCGTAGGAGGAGCTACCCACATAGCAAACAGACTTGGCCCAAATGTGGCCTCATTATGGCACTGCTGGCGTGTTGCCGCCACTGGCATGTCAGCCAAATGTGGGCCATGCATGCCAATGATGGCACTGCATGCATGACGGCAAACTACATTTGGGCCAGTTGTGGATGGGAGGTGTGTGGCCCAGATCAGTGTAGCGATTGTTTACATTGTTTAGGTAACATTAGGCTGGGTTATTATGGCTCAGTTTTTGGGGTTTCTGGGTTATGGCCCATGTGTGGCCCTTGTCTTTAATCGGTAACACTTTATTTTGATGGTCCATTTGAGTATTAATAGACTGTCTGCTTAATATCTGTTGATACTGCTGCTAAACAGACATTTAACTGACTATAAAAAACTTTGCAAGTATAATGTAATGAGAATTAGTTGTTATGTAACCTTAAAGAGCCCATATTATACATTGAAAAGGGTCATATTTTAGTTTTGGGGGTCTCCAACAGCAGGCTGATCTGATTGCAAGGTCAAAAAACACTTTCATTGTCTTATAATATGCATTTATTTTTACCTCATTATCCCAGCGACTCCTATATGAATCGTTCAGGGATTCATTTGTTCCAAAACCCCTCCTTCGCGCGATGCTAAACTGCGCTGATTGGACCGATGAACCAGTCTTTTGCGATTGGTCGACAGCGCTCAGCGTTAGTCAGTCATAGTGTGTGCGTGAGCTAATCTGCTAACACTCGCTTTAAACGGGAGTCGCCCGTATTTCAGACACCTCATCCCGAAAACTAACCCCCCGGTCTCCCAGCATATCACTCTAATTCTTAACCAGAAGTAAAAACAGCGACATACATTCAGTATTAATGCACACAGCGGCAAAAGCTAACCCATTATAAACAGCACCGCCGCACGTGTGTAGCAGAGCTCATGGTGTCCATAGCAACGACAAACAGCAGAGGAACACGCTCAAACGCATTTTAGTCCGTAAACAGAGCGGCACGCGTCGCGTTTACAACGTGCTTTTAGACGCGATATGAGAATACAAGTTAACCAGAGACACTACAAGCGGTTACAAGTTACAAAACACAGTTAAATGCATCATTTACAAGCTAGAGAAAACAATGAGCTGACTGTTTTAATCGCACTTACTCACACTTGCTGGATAGCAGGCCAGGAAATGTCCCGGTGCTCCTAATTCTCCGTTGTAAGCACTCCTCGGAGGGGGAACAGCACATGGCTAGGGTTTAATGCAGAGATATTTCTGCAGAAACGACTAACTCTTCAAAGTCTCATCTCTGGGTTCTCTGCACACTTCCAATATCCAGCTAAGCACAGTGCTCCTCACTGTGTTGCCAGATGTTGCTGACTGATTTCAGCCCAAACCCTGTCCAAAGGGTTTTACCTGCAGAATCAAGTTGAAAACCGCCCGATCTGGCAACATTTCCTCACCGCTGTTGTTTGTGGGCAGGATTGGGGATTTCGAATCTGCGCGCGCATAAATGGGCGGGGCTTATGTTTCGTGTTCACGTAATGCCGAAACGGCTAAAGACTCGTTAGCACGGCGACTCGTTTGAGGAACTATGAGTCGACTCTTTTATAGATGAATCAATAGTTTTAAACACTGTGCACTTTCAGATTTAAGCCTTAGCTGGACATTTCACTTCACTTAGAGCTGTGTGACACACTGCATACAAGCTCATTTTCAAAAACCCATAATAGGGGCTCTTTAACTCAACAAACGGACCATCAAAATAAAGTGTGACCCTTTAATCCAGTTATGGGCCACTCCAGGACCGTCATTCTTTGCAGTTCTTGGGCCAAGGGAATAGTTATTGTGTGGCCCAGAGCTGGGCCAGAAAACATTTGTTATGTGGGTACTGTGGGCCTTTTTTCTTATGTAAGGAATTACTACAGACGAAGACGAAACTCAATGAACTCGGCGTGTTTTTCGGAGTTGCGAGACCATTCTTTGGGCATGCAAATGCTCGAGACAGATCTGGAGATAATGATGCTGAACCACTGTGATGACGGACTTTGGAATTTACTCAGTAAATGTATTTCTATCATATTTTATGCACATTTTATCCTACTCATTTAAAATTTATGCAAATCTAAACATTTCCATTAATACTTTTTTTTAATGCAATTATACAAAATGCGCATAAAAATGGATGGAAACACAGCTAATGGTAACAGCTTTTAGCTTTCTTCAAAATATCTTCTTTGGTGTTCAAGAGAATAAAGAAAATCATAAGGGTTTGCAACCATTCATTCATTTTGCTTCGGCATAGTCTCTTTATTAATCTGGGGTGACCACAGCAGAATGAACCGCCAACTTTTCCAGCATATGTTTTACATAGCGGATGCCCTTCTAGCCGCAACCCATCACCGGGACACACCCATACACACTCATTCACACTCATACACTACGGTCAATTTAGCTTATCCAATTCACCTAAAGTCCATGTCTTTGGACTGTGGGGGAAACCAGAGCACCCGGAGTACACCCACATGAACAGGAGAACATGCAAACTCCACACAGAAATGCCAACTGACTATCCGTGGCTCGAATCAGCAACCTTCTTGCTGTGAGGCGACAGTGCTAACCACTGAGCCACTGTGTCTCAGGTTTGCAAACACATGAGGGTGAATATTTTAATTTATGTGTGAATCCCTTTAAAAGCTGTGGTGAAATGAGGTCTTACTTGATGAAGGTGGTCTTTCCCGTGGAGTACTGCCCAACCACCAGCACCATGGGTTTGTTGTCGAAGTCGGCGTCCTCCAGACTCGGTGAGTGGAAGTCATGGAAACCATAATATTGCTCCAGAGGCAGGAGCTTTTTCCGGTAGAGTGACTTCAGGCCCTCGGTCACTGTCCTGATCACCTCGGGGGCCTTCTTGACATTCTTACGTCCCCAGCGTGACATCTTGCAACTTGCGAGAGTACTCAGAGTTTCCTTTGCAGGCAGTTAATTTATGGCTTGTTTACGTGTCCTCTGGGATGACTGTGTAGACTCTTCTCTTGCTTACGGTATTTTTTATAATGTTTCCAAGTGTTCTGCCTTGAAGGTTTAAAGGTTTGGAGTAACTAAGGGATGTTTGGAGTTATAAAGTAAACTATTGTACGTAACCCTCAGCTTTTGGCGTCAAGATTTTGTGCCTGAAAAAAGAAAGAAAAGAGAACATTAAAACTACATCACGATTGATTCTGTATTTTCTCACACTCAAAACAATACTTTTGTTGCTTGTTCAGACTACTTATTTAAAATAAGTTGAACCGACACAATTCAGAAGATTGTTTTGGAGGACTTAAATGATTTATGTTTAGTCCGCTTAAATTTGTAAAAACTATTTAGTTGACTTAATCAAATTGTGTTGGGAAAATATGAAGAAATTATGTGGAACCCAACGTTTGTTTTGATGTTTGATAATGATTTTTCTTACTTGGACTGCTCTTAGCATGTTTCTAGTGTGGATTTGTAAGTCGTTAGTATGTTTCTAATATGGATTGGTTTGTTTCTAGTATGGATTGGTATGTGTATAGATTAGTATGTCGTTACTATGTTTCTTGTTTGTCGTTAGTATGTTTCTAGCATAGATTAGTATGTTTTTAATATGGATTTGTATGTCGCTAGTATGTTTTTAGTATGGATTGGTATGTTTCTAGTATGGATTAGTATGTCATTAGTATGTTTCTAGTATGGATTTGTACGTTGTTTGTATGTTTCTAATATGGATTATGTCGTTAGTATGTTTCTAGCATGGATTAGTATGTTTTTAGTATGGATTTGTATGTCGTTAGTATGTTTTTAGCATGGATTTGTATGTCGTTTGTATGTTTCTTGTATGGATTTGTATGTCATTAGTATGTTTCTAGCATGGATTTGTATGTCGTTAGTATGTTTCTTGCATGGATTAGTATGTTTCTAGTATGGATTTGTACATCGTTTGTATGTTTCTAATATGGATTATGTTGTTAGTATGTTTCCAGCATGGATAAGTATGTTTTTAGTATGGATTTGTTTGTCGTTTGTATGTTTCTTGTATGGATTAGTATGTCGTTTGTATGGTTTTTTTTGTATGGATTAGTATTTCGTTCGTATGTTTCTTGTATGGATTAGTATGTCATTAGTATGTTTCTAGTATAGATTAGTATGTGGTTAGTATGTTTCTAATATGGATTATGTCGTTAGTATGTTTCTAGCAGGCGGTTCATTCCGCTGTGGCGACCCCGGATTAATAAAGGGACTAAGCCGAAAAGAAAATGAATGAATGAATGTTTCTAGCATGGATTAGTGTGTTTCTAATATGGATTATGTCGTTAGTATGTTTCTAGCTTGGATTAGTATGTTTTTAGTATGAATTGGTATATTGTTAGTATGTCTAATGTAAGTCAATGGCAGTTTTTTTTTTTACAGTGGAAGTCTATGGGACAGTTGCAAGGGTGCTGTAAGTGGTTGCTAGGGTGTGGCTAGTAAGTTGAAAAGTTATCATTGTTTGGCAGATCAGTAGTCTGAATTAAATTAGCCCAAACGTAAGTCTGTATGACCGTCTGGCGCAAAGTTATGAGGTCACAAAGTTTGGTCCAATGTTAAGTCAATGAAACTTTTCCAAATTTCTGAGTCAGTTTTTAGAAGACCGTAAGTCAGAGCAGTTGGAAAAGATAGCAGGGGAAACCCACGCCTACACAGGGAGAACATACAAACTCCAGACGGAAATGCCAACTGGCCCAGCCGATATATAAACCAGCGACCTTCTTACTGTGAGCGACAGTGCTAACCACTGAGCCACTGCCTTGAAACAAATCAATTTTTAATTTAAGGGACACTTTAATTGTTTTATGTTCAGTCCACTAAAATTTATAACACCTAATATGTGAACTAAATTCCTTCATGTTGTCCCAACTCAAATGGATTGTGTAGAACCCAGCATTTTTTACACTGCATGTAAATGTCTGGCTATTATTTTCAAACAAACCCTAAGAGACATTTCCAGCCCACAGGGAACGTAGAGTGAATTGTCCATGCATGTCCCTGGAAAAAGTTGGTGCTCGTTTTGGAAACACTTACACACACACCCAAACTCTGGATCCACAAACACACATTCATAACTTATTTCCGTATATTGAAAAAGAGTGAGGCGTGTTTTCCAGCAGTAGCTTGCAGTGGAAAGTTAAACGTGTGAAGGATTACGGCGGGTAAAGGGCTGAATACACCAGTGATGCATCAAGCACAACATATTCCTAAGGTTTTTGTTGAATCCTGACAAGGATTTGAGGTAATGAGCGTTTGGCTCGCAGCACATTCGAAACACTCAACGATCACATCATCTCATTTTGCATCAGAATATGCAGGTAAATGTGTTCCAGGGAGGTTCGTTTTTCGTGTGCCAACTTTAGAGTCTTCATTAGGAGCTGAAACAAACTGGCTACGTTGGATTTAAAGTTCAACTATTGCACAGATGGCTTGGCAGGAGCTGGATTTTGACTATGTAATAAGACTCACATGTTGCGCAGGAGATGGAAAATGCCTTGTGGCACCACAATTGCAACACAATTCGTCTTTTTGGAGCTTCATTTTCATAAATATGACAGAAATACTTGTGCGTGCGCCCTTAAATGGAGGGTAAAGGCCACACTGCAAAAAATACGGGGTTCTACACAATCGATTTGTGTTGAAGGAATTAAGTTACCTCATTAGTTTCTACAAATTTAAGTGGATTGAACGTAAAACAATTAAGTTGTCCCCAAATAAACTCAAGAATTGTGTTGTTTCAGCTCATTTTAAGTAGTTTGAACAAACAGCAAACATCATTTATTTGAGTGTGAGCGAAAAAAATCATGACTACAAATGTTTTTATGTTACTTTAACTTCTCAATAAGTTGATCAAACTAGATTTTTTCAATTATACAGTGTTTAACTTCATATTTTCAGTCAGTTTGACTGATGCAAGTTGAAATTACTACACAAGTTGATTTGATTCAACTAAAAAAATGAAGGCAGCAATAATTCTTTAACAGTAAAGAGGCATTATTCAGACCTTTTAGGGTTAATTGATGCATTCGACGTTATTCTGAAGATATTTTAATTTAATTTAAAAGAGATTTTATTAGATTAATCGAAACATTTTCATTTAATTACGTAGATTTTAAACCCGAATATCTGAATTCTTACCTTGAGAACGTCGAAGAAATTCAAGAGACGATGAACCTCAACCACTTTCTCCAGCTGGGACGTTTCTACATTCGAGGATGTACCTTAGGAGGAACGCTTTTTGCCCAAAGTGTAGCACCAAGTAAAAAGTTTCAAGTTCTACTGCGTTTCAGAAGCAAGATCTTGCTCTGATCCTCTATTTCTTGCAGCAAATTCAGCTCTGAGGCATGCACACTAGTACTGCCTCCTTTCCCTGCCTACGTTTCTCTCTGTCTGCACCTCTTCAAACACTGCCTGACGCAGGAGCAGGGGAGAGCCCGGGACGGCTGCTTGCTTTTAGGCGATTGATGACAATGGGTTTAAACCAGGGTGGGGACGAGGGAGTGAGGGGGCCGCATCAATGCAAAAGGTGGAGTCAAGCATTTAATAGAGAGAGTCATTGATTTCCATAAAGTGCTGCCTGCAGAAGTGAGGGTGTGGCGCTGCTCGTCTTTCAGCAGAGACTGTAGCGATGGGGAAATGTGTATTGTGTTATGGTTTATTTGGCTTTCGTTTGAACTGTTTGCAGAACAGATGCGCATGTGACTACTGATGCTGGCATGACAGAACACATTGGAGAGGCTAGGCAGATCAACTATTACTGAGTCATAGCTGTTTAACCAGTGCCATCTGCTGGCTGGTGAGATCATTACATAAACAGCTGAAGTCCATATTATTAGCTGCCCTGTGTAGGCCTGTCACGATATCTATTTTTGTTGTACGATATATTGCACCAAAATATATCGCGATAAACGATATTATTGTCATTTCAAGACCATTTTAAGCCGCTCATTATATAATGCCAGAATGACAATATAATATCACCATATGCAAGTACACTTTTCCAAAGAACGCATCATATTTAATTTTTTAACAGTATTTAATTTAATTATAGTCATTTTAGCAATTTAATAATTAGGCATTGAAATCAGAATGTGAAAATGCATATCCAAAACAAATAAATAATAATAAACATTAAAAATAATAATAAAAAAAAGCAAGGTAAAAATTAACAGGCTGCGATTTCTGCTACCAGATCTGTTTAGTTAGTTTAGGAGTGTAAATTTAGTGTCCCCTCAAAATAACTAAAAATACAGCCAATAATAGCTGAACCCCTGGCAACAAAAGTGAGTACACCCCTTAGAATTTTATTTTAAAGTTAATATTTTGTGTGGCCACCATCGTTTTCCAGCACGGCTTTAATTCTGTTGGACATGGAGTTGACCAGAGCTTCACAGGTTGCCACTGGAATCCTCTTCCACTCCTCCATCACAACATCACCCAGGTGCTGGACGTTTGACACCTTGTGCTCCTCCACCTTCCTTTTCAGGATGCCCCAGAGGTGTTTTAAGGGGTTTAGGTCTGGAGACATGGTTGGCCAGTCCATCACCTTTACCCTGAGTCCCTTTAGCAAGCCAGTGAGGTGTATTTGGGGTCATTATCATCCTGAAACACTGCTTTATGGCCCAGTTTCCGGAAGAAGGGGATCATGCTCTGCTTTAGTATGTCACAGTACTTGTCAGAATATATGTTTTCCTCATTGAATTGTAGCTTCCCAATGCCAGCAGCACTCATGCAGTCCTACATGATGACACTCCCACCACCATGTTTAATGATAGACAAGACACACTTGTGTTTGTACTCCTCACCTGGTTGCCACCACAAACGCTTGACACTATCTGAACCAAATAGGTTTATCTTGGTCTCATCAGACCACAGGACATGGTACCAGTAATCCTGGTCCTTAGTATGAATGTCTGCGGCAAATTGTTTGCGAGCTTTCTTGTGCATCTTTAGAAGAGGCTTCCTTCGGGGACAACCATGCAGACCAATTTGGTGCAGTGTGCGGCGTACAGTCTAAGCACTGACAGGCTGACCCCCCATCCCTTCAATACCTGAAGCAATGCTGGAAGCACTTATCCGTCTTTTTTCAAAGACAATCTTTGGATGTGACGCTCAGAACGTGCACTCAGCTTCCTTGGCTGACCATGGCGAGGCGTGTTCTGAGAAGAACCTGTCCTCTTAAAGCATTGAATGGCCTTGGCTGCAGCACAGTTTCAGAGTGTTGGCTATCTTCTTATAGCCTAGGCTTTATGCAAAGTAACAATTTATTTTTTCAGGTGTTCTAAGAGTTGTTTGTCATAAGATGCCATGTTGTACTGTCAGTGGCCAGGTTGAGAGAGAGGAAAAGCTTTTATACCAAATTTAACTCACCTACTATCTGGAAACCCCTGAGACAGTGTAAAACTAATGAGTCACATGCCACAGGGGAAGGAAAATGACTAATTTGTACATTTTCACTTAGGGGTGTACTCACTTTTATTGCCAGGGGTTCAGCTATTATTGGCTGTATTTTTAGTTATTTTGAGGGGACACTAAATTTACACTGCTAAACTAACTTTACACTGACTCCTTTTCATTGTGTCAAAGAGTCACTTCTGCAGGGTTGTCCCATTAAAAGATATAAATAAATATTTGCAGAAATGTGAGGGGTATACTCACCTTTGTGACATACTGTGTATATATATATATATATATATATATATATATATATATATATATAC